>JAEQBH010003246.1:0-179883 GCA_016808115.1 Tetrastigma voinierianum
GGGAAAGTGCTTATCATTAGATCATCACTTAGTTTAAGTAATACATCTATTCTATCCATTGTTGATGAATTTGGCAACATTGATATTGTGAAGTTTAGGACTGTGTTTTCGTTATCTTTGGACGAAGTGGTGCTCGCAGCTTGACTCACGCGAGCTTTGTGGGTCGTCATGAACCGGGTGGGCAAATCATATATCACGATCGGATAAATCATTTGGGATCGATTAATTGCATACGAACCGATTCTCTCGGTGCGACACAGGTGGTTTATGTTCACCAGAAGTGAACAGGGCAGCCCCATTCGGTTTTTAATGGGGCCCGTGATGAGTTTGAATTAGCGAAGTCATATTCTCATCGGGATCCCTTTGCAACAGGTCTCACCAAGCTATTCATAAGTTAGTTGATAATGAGACTCGTCTTCAGACTGAACCCATTTCTATCCAGACCATGGTTTTGCTACTGGTCGTTGTTCGTGTTTGTTACTCTGTTTTCCCTCTTTAGGTTCACCTACTATGTTAAAGCGAAGGGAAAAATGTTAGACGACATAACAGTAAAGTCTCTTCTTATCTGAGTTCTGTAAGAACAAATTCGTGTTGAAACTATTACACTCGTCGTATAATTGAGGAACTTTGTACTTTGACCCAGTCTGAATTATCAGCTATGGACTCCCATTCCATGCGGTCTGCTGTCTCTCTATAAGCGGTCTGAATATGGTTAATCGAGTTAAATCTTCCATCTTGAATGCATCGACACTTTGCTCTTTCTACGATATCAGTACTTCTCACAGCTTTGCTGATTAACTGCTGCGATCCTTAAACCTTCTCTGATGTTGTGCCTTCATACACTTCTCCTACCATATGCAAGCGAATGGATTTACTCCTATGCATGTCTCTCATCTTGATGAAATGTCTCACACACCGACCTTTAATAGTTTTCCGATGTTTGCAGTTCCCAAACTCACTCATAATCTTCTTTCTGTTGGGCAACTCTGTAAAACCAGAGAAAATTTATTTATTTATTTTTTTTAAAAAAGGGCAAAACGGTAATTTACATCGGTAATGGGGCAAAGCGAAATTTTCTAGATATCGAATGATGAAACGGACTTCACTATTGGAATCGTCTCGCAAAATCTAGCTACCACGTCGAATTTCGTCGAATTTTGAGACAGTCGGAATTTCAAGTATTTCGAGGCATAGGATGTCCGATGACACATGACATGGATTAGAGGATGCCATATGGAACCCTAAGAAAGTGACACTTGGAAAATCCATGTGGTTCACTTGATGGTGTGGCTCTCATTAAGCCACATGTTGTATGTGAAACCCTGAGAAAATCGAATTTTTCTCGAAAAATGGCAAAATTGTAATTTCGGTAAATATAAAAAAAATTTCTAGATCTCGGATGACGAAATGGATTTCACCATTGAGATCGTCTCGCGAAATCTTGTTAACCGCGTGATTAAAGAACGGTCGAGATTTACCGTTTTCGAGACGAGTGTGATCAGTAGCAGAGTTTGAGAGCGTGTGATATGACAAAATCTGTTAATGAATTGCTCTAGGCCTATCATTATGGACATGGTATTTTGACTATTTATGAAGATGAAATTATGATGATTTTTGTTTATTATATGTGTCCTTGAATAATATTATTAATTATTACAAGTATAACAATCGGTTATTGTTATGGAGCAATGATAGTTAAGATTAGTATAAAGGATTTGATTGATATTCATAGGATGAATATGTGTATGAATCTGAATCAAATTTATATGTATTTGTTAAACAAAATATTGATGACCGTCTTGAGATTATGCAGTGGATGAGTCTCTAATTAATCTATTTAATAGTTTGTCAATCATTAAATCCTTTGACACAGAGATAAGCTATAGTTCTGCTCAACATAAGGAATATTGTGTTTGATATAATCAAACGTTGTCTTTAATTGAATGACTATAAAGTTATACTTGAACATAATAAGAAATTATGTGGTGAGATATGAAGCGATTAAAATGGAATTTGTCCTCTTATTATAAGAGAGATATCTACCAGGCCTATAGACAATTGAGTAGAAATAAATGTTGTCTTTCAAATGAATTGATGAGATCAATGTCATTTGTTTAGTCGATCTAATTGGGTTGAGTAATCAAAGATGAGAGCGATATAAAGTTGACTTTGTCTATCTGCATATATTCTCCAGATATGTGAGACAAAAAAAATTTATGTCATTAAACATATTAGGTTGTCTGGGATCATGAGCTTTTCATTTAACTTGGGTAGTCGTAATGTCTTGCTAGAGGCCAGCTACGGCAGATCAAATGTGTTTGGCTTGTTGCCCGATGTTTAATGAACTTTGTAAGTGCTGCATTAGAACGAATAAATAACGGTTATGGTTTCGCTCTACATAGTAATTTAAAATGATGAGATTATTTTTAAATTGCAAATATGATCGTTGTTATTTAAATTAAATTAATTTGAAATTTGCAATTAAGTGGTTCAGGAATATAACAAATAATTAATTTGTTATATTTTTTTATTAAGGAAATAATCTGTAAATGGTTTTGTCATATAATAATATAAATTCGTTCCTTATCGATAAGAGTCGTATTTAAATTGTTATTATTTAAAGTTTAAATAATAATATAAAATAAATTCGTTTCCTTATGAATGGGTTTGATTTAAATTGTTACTATTTAAAGCGTTTTAAATATATAATGATATAAATTAGTTCATATAAATCAAGTCAGTCTGATTAAGACCTGTGGAACTTATAAATATATGAATTATATAGTTTGGCGATGATCTTTATAAATCCATTTAAGCAGAAAAAAGAAAAACCTAATTCGTTTTGAGAAAACGAACTGAACTAACATTTAACAAGATCGCTCATTATTCGATATTGGACTTGTAGGGGTGATCGCTTTTGAAAGGTAGCACCTTTGAAGATCGAATAAATCAAGGCAGAGAGACTTTGAAGGCTTGGCGAATCGATCCTGAGAGGTAAGTTTCGTTTACCTTCCTTCGGTTTTATGGCCCATGTGATCCTTGGTGGGTTAAGGGATAAAATTTTAAATTCGGCTAGCGTTTAGGTTAAATCTTAGGTTCCAATCAAATCAATATTCTCGCCCGTAACCCAACAAGGGTATCGTGAAACACGGCGCTTACAAAAATTGATAATGCCATGTTTGATCTAGGTCGGGTAACGGTTGCCACTCGCCGCAGCCGAAAAAGCTCTGGCCGGCTCACCGTGAGAGCCAAACGAGTCGAGCTCGGTTCCCTTAATTCCCAGCCACAACTTCTACTGGCTGCGCCAGGCCAAAAGCTCGGCTCGGGTCACGGACCCATCTATTGAACGAGGCTTCCACCTACGATCCGGCCGCAGATATGGTCTTCACCGGCAGGGACTCGACTCAGCGCCACGGAGTGAAATGCCCAGGTCATGTGTCCCGATATCGATGTAATGGATCCTCAAGCTCTAAATCCAGTCGACATTGATGGCAAATGCATGAATCCTCACGAAGCCGTTAAGGAGGCGCTGACGACGAAGATGGCCGGAGCTCGAGCGAATCCCACGCCGTCGGACGTGGACTGCGACTGTATCTCCGTGATCCTTCTGTGAGCGGAAATCTGCATCTACGATAGCGCCGAAGGTGTCGGGTGATGGTATGTTCCAAAGGTGGATAGCAAGCACAGATCGGCAAAGCGACGTCGGCGATTACTTGACGTCAGATGACCCATCGCAGACGACCTGGCCGATCTCGTACAAGAACTGACATAAATACAGGGTATCAGCTCCCGTGGAAACTATAGAGGTCGCGCTACGAGCTAGACAAGCCCGATCTCGAGTAGCATCGAGGGCAAATGCACGGACCCACCGATACGATCAATTCAAATTTCGATGAACTAGATCCAATCTCAAACTGGGATATCAGCTCCTTACACGGGTACTCAGACTTAACCCAACAGACGAGCAAGATCTTAAATACTCATTTTATCCCTATGCTTTGGGCTTATTTTTCTGTTTTTATGTTAAATGTCTCTAACGCTCTAAAAGCTCAAGCACTTACATCAGGTCATCCATTTGGTGGAATTCAGCAAATTAAGGAAAACTGCATTAAGAATCAGAGAGGCTAACGCATTTTGATGTTTTTAGACATCATACGAGCTCCTATTGAATCAAGCCATATATGGGATTAATTCTACACTTCAAGAAATTCTTCCACGGATACCAAAACACCAAAATTGAGTTCAAACAGTTAAGCATGCAGAAGTTCCAAAACTCAAGAAAATCAAAGAAACATTGCAGCACCTTCAGCAGAGAGGCTACTGTATTTTGATGTTTTCAGATATCATATGAGCTCATATTATCAAACCATATACGGATGGATTCTACACTTCAAGAGTTTCCAACGGTAACAAGAATAATCTAAATCGGAGTTTCAGATGACAAAGTTAAGGCTCAATGGCCGAGTAAAAACAGGATCGCAGCGAATGTCGCGACGTTGAGAAATAAAAACTTGATTACGTTTGTTTAGCGTATATAAAATTACGTTAAAAATATAAAAGAATACTATTCGCAAGTATACGCCACAAGAATAAACAGACGGCATTTATATCGATCCACGCAAAACGGCGACGCTATGACAAAATTATAATATTTCTTAATATCCAAACTAAAATTACAGCATATAAAACAAAATTTAAACTAAACTAATGAAATTTCTAAATCTAACTAATGAAGTTCTCGCAAGTAAGGGATACTAAGAGATGATAAATTCCTTAGGTACTTGGTGCACCCGACAATCCTCTTTAGATCTAAGTTAAATTCTACTCTATTATTTCATGAAAATGCTTTCTGGCGTTTAATTTGCCTAATTTAATTATGTTCTCTCGATACGAATAACTCACCAACCAACACTAGGTCTTTTGCTTCTCGGCTCAACCCCAAGCACACAGATGACAAGATCCAAAGTCTCACACGCTCCTAATTACCGATAATTTACACTATCGTATTCAATTGTAGTTTCGATTCATCTATGCTTCAGCTTCTTTTTACTCCCTTCTCGTATCTTGCAAAGAACCACTCACCATTGAGATAAATTAAATCACTACGTGAATAACCAAGATGAATCAACAGAGGTGCATTCACAAGAAACAATAGAAAAACGGAATGTTAACAAATAGATATAAAACCCATGTTCAATACACAACCAAAACCCTAGATCTACGAATTCAAGCATGATAAAGGTTTGATACATCATAAACTTCTAGGATAAAACATGAGAAAGAGGAAGAAGAAACTATAATGATCAAATGATGGTAGTCTCTGATTTTCTTCCACAAACTTTATGCTCTTTCCAAAATCTTCAAAAACACCCAAACCTCCTCCTTGGTCCCAAAGTGTGGACAAAGTCCCTTTTCCGGTTCCTAGCCGCCTCTCTTCGCCTCTTTCCTGGGCTTCAGCCTAAAACCTCCATTATAGCTCAAAATGGGCTAAAATCCACCCAAAACCGACTCGAAACGTCAGCATGTGTCGGCAGCAACGCCGACGTCGGGATGCTCGCTTCCGCAACGCCGCGACGTTGGTTCTCAACGTCGCGACGTCACGCAGCCTCCCCCGTTAGCTCCAACTTCGTAAGACCATAACTTTCACATACGAACCCGACGGTGTTCTTGGTACCAAGTGGAGCCTTCAAGTGTGTAATCATCCATATATATTTGATATAATATGAGCTCATATGATATCTGAAAACATCAAAATACAAGAAATTTCTCCTAATTAAAGCTGCAATGTTTGCTGATTTTCTTCAAGTTTTGGAACTTGCATAACTTTGCTCGAACTCCAATTTCGTTCTGTATCCTGGAAAGCTCTGAAGGTAGAATTCACTCATATATACTTGATTCAATTGGAGCTCATATGATGTCTAAAAACATCAAAAATGCAGTAGCCTCTCCTGATTCTTTTTCAGAAGAAGCTTTTCCACCACTGCGACACCCACCAAATGGATGACCTGATCATAAGTGTGTGAGCTTTGCAAAGATTAAGTAGAACTTATTTAACACAAAAACACTGTAAAAATAACTAAAGATGCGATAAACGAGTATTTAAGATACTCATCACGCATCTAGGCGTGGGTATAGTAAAAAGCGCATCAAGTATGACGCGCTGGTCTCATAGATAAACAAGGAGCCCAAGATTCTGACTCCGCTGTAATGCATTTCAAGTAAAGCCGAGAATGCCACCGTCAGCCTGGTATGAAAATTTGTGCCAACCTGGCTCACATATGGGCAGATTCTGACTTCCATCCAAGAAATGCATGTTCGTGGTCTTGAAATTAATCAGCGCAAATTGCAAATAAGAGGTGCGGTGGCCAACTTAACCATGCAGCAAAGATATCACAACAATATTGCTACTTCAATTTCTAGCTGGGCTTCTACAGAATTGGTTGATATACGATTTCTTTATTTGTATAACTGACAAAAACCAATCAAGCTTCTTATTCACCCATTTCGCGATCTTATTTCTTCACTCTGCAATTTCTACTCTGTTTTAATTCTATTTCATAATTTTTCACTGTAAGTCGTTTCAAGAAATGGACCCCCGCTGTAATCCGTAGTCAACAAATGTCAAGGAGCGGGCCAATGTGTGCCTTTAAGATCAATCGCTAAATCAACTAATGAAACAAATCCCATGTAAAATTATTTCCTTAATTGATGTATTTCATATCGATTGATTACAAAAGTTAAAATTATATTGACCGAAAGATTATGATTGATTACACTGATCATTGAGCTCGAGGTTGCCTCGAGCCTCGTTCATATGGAAAACAGTTTCCACTGAGCTAAATCCTAGCTTTTAACCGTCAAGCTTGAGCCCGATTTGCCTCTGCCTGCTACAATGAGCTCAGCTTCATAAATTAAATGTTTCTAAATTAAATGTTCAAGCTCTACTTACTGCCTCGTTATCAAATTTCTAGTTTGATCATATGTATGTGATGTATATGATTCTCGCATGATTTGGCGTTTTTTGAATATATACGATATTACGTCAGGCTAACGACATGTATAATAGGTTTTGTTAAGGCATAATTGATTGAATCCAAACCTATAAGGATTAGTTAATATGATTAAGAATCCGAATGGGATATTGCCATTAAAGTGTTTAACAAAGATGTTATATGATTATGGTTTGCTCAGACCGATTAATACATGGATCGAATTCATATATCAATTCTGATTTATCAATGGATTGTTTATGGTGGTGCAAAATGTTTCCTATGTGTAATGAGAGTACATAATATGTTGTTTTAATGTGATTTTGATGGCTTTTGGCTTATTTAAAAAATTTATTGATGAGATCAATGAAAATTTAATTTTTGAGACAAAACTCTAATGTTTCTAAAAAGGAAAAATTTCCAGTGGCGCCGCCCGACTCCAATGAGGGCGGCTCCTCGACCTCCGTCACCTAACCGGTAGCAAACCGCCGTAATAGCCATGTAGCGCCTTTATGAATTTAATTGGTTTTAAACACACGCCATTATACTTATTTTTAATGCAAATTGTTTATGCTATATGATAACATGATATATTTTGCATGTTATGTTGCTTCACATGGTGCACAGTATGGCCTTTTAGATCAATGTGTTTGGCAGGTTATTATTATTGTTTTTACAAGGGTTGTAATTATTAAATACGGCTTGCATGCCGTTTTTGTTTTATTGTAACTTTATTTTACTATTAATAGTATTTATTTAATTGTTGTAATAAAATAAGAGACAACGAAGCCATTTGAATTACGCAATCCAACCATGATGATGGAGGAGCTAGGTGTCTATGTGTGCTGGTGGTCAAATCGACGGTCATGGAGCTGCTTATTACTACATAGAATGACTGCTGATCTCTCATATCAAGGCCATGGAGATCACTCTAGATTAAGGCCATACTGCGACACGCTATTATATGCACGTATGAGATGCTATGTATGATGCTTACATGAGTATGTGATACTGTGATGTATGATGAGATCTATTGGAAAATTAAAATCAATTAAGATCCCTCACATAAAATTTAAAGTTAACATGCCATCCATATTTAAACACTTGTCAAACCTTTTATCACCTTAATGTGGATTCTACCAAAGTAGAAGTACATGAGGTTACAATATTAGTGAGACAAGATGAGTAATGGTGCTACCCATATGTTTAAAAATGGTTTAACTTTATTAGGTTATCAAACGGCTAGCCTAATGGCATTAGATGGGATTTAAACATGCCCGGACATATGATGTCAAAATCCCATAAATATGTAAGAGTTGCATGAGATGTAATTGGTAAGAGTTACCTACCTAAATAACTTAATTTTAAGTGTCATGCCAAAGCTGACTTAAAGTTAAGTAAAATATGATCTTAAATAATTAGATTAATATGATTATTCTTTGGCGGTTGTTAATTTAGCTTAGAATTTTTCATAATCAAAATACTTATCGAACTTCGTGATTCATCAGAGATGGCCAACAATAACAACAACAATTTAATATGTCACTATGATCACCCTGAGAAGGATAAACTTATTTCCGACTAACTTCCTTGATTGGTTTCCTGAAATTTGAGACTTTTCTCAAACAAGAAAGGAAGCCTTAAGGTCCCTGACGAACCTCTCCCTGAAGAACCACCTGATAATGTTCCTAGAGCTGAAAAGAATGCTTATGAGAAGCATCATAATGACTTTATTGATGTTGCATGCTTGATGCTAGCTACCATGAGTTCTAAACTTCAAAAGGATCTGGAAAATATGGAAGCTTATGATATGATCTTCAATCTTAAGGAAATGTTCCAGCAACAAGCAAGGCAAGAAAGTGTATGAGACTGGCCAAGGCACCGCATTCTCGCAAGATGGCTGAGGGTGCTTCGCTTAGTGCTCATGTTCTAAAAATGAAAGGCTATATCGAAGCACCTTGATAGGCTCGATTTCAATGAGCCAATAGAGTCAAGTAAATCGATTTGATCTTTGAATTCACTTCCCGATAGTTATGTCCAATTTGTCATGAACTATAACATGAATGAAATGGACAAATCTATCTCTCGACGTGATACGATGCTTAAAACCGCTGAAAGGTAATATTAAAACTGCTTGGCCATGTTCGATGGTTCAAATGGAAAGGGCTTCAAGAACGCGGCAAGGGCAAGGGCAAGTGGCAAGAAGAAGGGCAAAGGAAAGTCCAATGCTCAACCCAACCCAAACCTCGAACCCAAGGCTAAAGCCCCAAAGGAGGGTGTTTGTCTTTTGCAATGAACCCTGGTCATTGGAAGAGAAACCGTAGTTTATATTTCAGAGGATCTAAAGAAGAAGAAGAAGACTCGATGAGACTAGTTCTTGTAGGGGTATTTATGTTATACGTGATTAATTTTTCCTTCAGTTCCCTCGGGTATTAGATAATGGATGCGATCTCACATTCAGACAAATGCGCGTGGGCTCGCAAGGAGCAGCATAACCTAAGAATAAGAGTCGATCTACGAGTAGCAATGGAGCAAAAGTTGCCGTGATCGGGCCGTAGGAAGTTGTTAATCCTATTTCTGCCCACCGGCTTTTGTTAGTTTCTGGGACACTACATGCTCCTAAGCAATGTGTAGGAATATTATTTCAGTTTCCTCGTTTGGATAATGATGGTTTTTCTTATTATTAAGCACACACCGCTCCATTTTTCATAAAGATACGCTCTATGCAAATGCCTATTTAGCGTGACGGTCTTTGCGTTATGAACCTTCAAAAATCCAACAATTCTCATGTCTATAACATAACTACTAAGAAATTTAAGTCCAATGATTTAAATTCAACCTATCATTGGCATTGTCGCCTTGGCCATATAAATGAGAAACGCATCTCAAAACTCCATCAAGTTGGATTTTTGAATTCATTTGATTTTGAATCATATGATACATGTGAATCTTGTCTATCAGGTAAGATGACAAAGGATCCCTTTATCGACACAAGGAGCGGCTAATGAATTATTAGATCTCATAAGGCACAGATGTATGTGAATCTCATTAAGTTCGACGCTAAAGGAGGTTACAAGTACTTCATTACATTTATCGGATGACTTTGTAGTGATATGGTTATGTCTACTTAATGAGACATAAATCAATCATTTGAAATGTTCAAATCTTTTCAAATGAAGTACAAAACCAACTCGCAAGACAATCAAGGCACTTCATCTGATCGAGGTGGTAATATTTGAGCCTAAGAATTTGATGACCACTTAGAACTTAGAATCATTACAATTAATCCCCGAACACCACAATGGAATGGTGTGTCGAGATTTATGAATCGAACTTATTAGATACGGTTCGATCTATGATGAGTCCAATGGATCTTCCATTTTACTGGGGGTTATGCACTTGAAACAAATTGCTCACACTAAATCGAAGTTCCATCCAAAGTGTTGAAAAGACACTATATGAGACGTAATCGTAAAAGGCCCAAATTTGTCTTTTCTTAAGATTTGGGGTTGTGAGGCTTATGTAAACGCCAAGTTTCAAATAAGCCAGAGCTCAAGTCCGATAAACGCCTTTGTAAAATTCCTAGCACTAGCGTGATACTACTTCTTTACAATCCTATGTGGTAACAGCGTTTGTTGCTCTAATGGTGTCTTTCTAGAAAGGAATTTATTTCTAAAGGAACCAAAGTGGGAGTAAGGTACACCAAAGAAGTTCGAGAACCACAAGATAATATCAACAAACAGATAATTAGCAATAACAAACTATTGTCACACACCTTATAGCACAAAATTTACGAGACTGATAGGATACGTCATGAGCCCGAGAGATATGGATTTCTTGTGACTGATAACCATGATGTATTGTTAGTGGATCAAAATGAACCCACTACCTATCAAGAGGCTATGTTGGATACAAACTCTGAGAAATGGTTAGAGGCCATGAAGTCTGAAATTCAATCCATGTATGATAATCAGGTATAATCTTCATCGACCCAATCAAGGTACAAAGACCATGCGCAAATGGGTTTTTAAAAAGAACCACATTGGACGGCAAAGCGCATACTTACAAAGAAGCGCTAGCTTGCAAAAGGTTTCAAACAAACTCATGGTATGTGACTATGATGAAACTTTTCACCAGATTTACGCTGTAACATCACTTTATCGCTATCACGTGACATCACGACATGACGGCAAATGGATGTTAAACTCGCTTCTAATGGAAACTTACTGAGGATGTACATGACACAACCCGAGGGTTTTGGTGGGCCAACCTAAGAATTTCCGTAAAGAAAAGCTTCAAAGATCCATTTATAGTTTGAAGTAGGCCTCTGAGTTGAATCTTCGCTTATAATCATCAAAGGGTTTGGATTTGTCAAAATGAAGATGAGCCTTGTGTTTATAAGAAAATTAGTGGGAGCGCAATCAGATATTTTCGGGCTTTATATGTTGATGACATTTTACTCATTAGGAATGATATCCCTACCTCAAGTTAACGTCAAGTCTCGTTGTAGCTGTTTCTCAATGAAAGACTTAGGCGGCTACCTATATCCTAGGGATAAAGATCTATAGAGATAGATCTAGAGGCTAATTGGTCTTTAAGTCAGTGCTTACATGTATTAAAAGATCGAACTGCTCAAGATGCAAGATTCCAAGAGAGGATACTTGCCCATGTCTCATGGTATTACTCTTAGCAAAATCTCACATGGTCCACCACTAAAGATGAGCGAGCGATGAGTAAGATTCCTTATGCCTCAGCAATAGGATCTCATCATGTGCTTGCAAGCAGCACTAGACCAGATGTATCTTATGCTTTAAGCATAACGAGTAGATACCAAATGATCACTCAGAGTCATCGATTTGTACTATCAAGAACATTCTTGGCATCCGAGAAGGCCCAAAGATATGTTCAAGGATGGCGGATTGGAAGATGATCCTGCTTGTAAATGGTTACAATGTGATGCAAGCCTAATCCGATAAAGATGATTTCCGATCACGGATATGCATTTTCGTTTAAATGGTGGCTTAATGGAAAAGTTCAAAGCAAAGCACTGTCATTGGCCTATAACCGGTTTAAGATATTATAAAAGATCTCGATGCAAAGAAAGGTAGCAATTATTCAAGAAGTCTATTAACTAATCAAGGTCTCAGCATTACAAATCCCGGCTGGATGTTTATTGCGACAATAATGGTGCTATCGCACAAGCAAAGGAACCTAGATCACATCGATCCAAACACATTCTTAGGCGTTTATCATCTCATTCGAGAAATCATCGGTATATGACGTTAAGATATGCGCAGTTCCAACAGATGATAATGTTGTCGATCCATCGACTAAGCCTCACCATGCTAAAGCATGACTTCGCCATGCTGAAATCTATAGGTATTAGATACATTAATTAATCGTCTAGCACAAGGAGATTGTTAGTAATAGTGCTCTAGGCCTATCGTATGGACATGGTATTTTGACTATTTATGAGAATTAATTATTATGGATGATTTGTGGCTATTTATTATCTATAATGTCCTTGAATAATATTATTAATTATTCTTAAATATCCCTAATCGGTTGTTACGTGGAACAAATAATGAATTAAGATTAAGATAAGCTTCGAATGATATTCACTGATGAATATGCGTATGAGATACAAATCAAATTTATAGCGTATTTGTTGGTAACAAATATCGATGCACTGGGCTCGGAGATTAATACATGATCAAAGCCATAAATTAATCTTTAATAACTTGTGTCATTAAATCTCACCTGAGACGCTGGCGCTTCTCAACATAAGGAATATTGTGTTTCGATATAATCAACGCTGGTTTTTAATCTGACGACTATAAAGGTTATAATTTCGAACATAATAAGAATTATGTAAACAGATACGAGCTATTAAATGGAATTTATTCCTCTTATTTTAAGAGAGATATCTTACTTCAACACCAGATCGAGAACAGATTACCTACTTCAAACGAATCACTCGGGAGACTGAATCGCCATTTGTTTTTAATAATGACTGGGTTTCAGAATCAAAGATAACGATACAAGGCGACTTTGACCATGCCTTGCATTCCCATCAAGATATCATGTGACAAAAGCCGATTACGCCATTACTATATTGGGCCGCCGTTCTATCACGGAAATTTTCATTTAACTCAGAATATAACGCCTTGCTAGAGACCACTTTATGACTCAGATCAAAATGCGATTTGTGCCTACTACCAATGTTTAATGAACCCATGTGGCTCCATTACTGAAGAATCTAATAATAACGGTTATGGTTTTTCACTCGTAGCACTTAAAACGATTTAGATTATTTTAAATTACAAATAACAATTAGTTGTTATTTAAATTCGAATTTAATTTTTGAGAAAGTTTAAATTGATTTAAATTATAACAAATAATTAATTTGTTATATTTTTTACGATATGGAAATAATTTGTAAAGGTTTTAAATATATAATAATATAAATTAGTTTCTTTATCGTATAAGGAAATTGTGATTTAAATTGTTATTATTTTTAAAAGAGCTTTTAAATATATAATAAGATAAATAAATTCGCTTTAACTGCTAAGGATTTGAATTTAAATCGCTACTATTTAAAAGTCATTTAAATATATAATGATATAAATTGCTTCCTTATCCGATAAGCGAAATTCAAGTTGGATGAAACCCTAGCAAACTTATAAATATATGTGAGACATATAGTTTTGCGCCGTCTTTACTCAAGTACAAACTAAAATAGAGAAAGAAACCCTAATCTGCTGGTAAAACGAACTTAAACCAAGATTCAACAAAGATCGTTCATTATTTGTTCGTATGCGCGATACTTGGTAGAGGGTGGTCGCTTAGAAAGGTAAAGACTTTCAAGATCCAACAAAACCCAAGACGAGACTTTCAAGGCCACGAATCGATCTACAATGCGTGAGTTTTCATACTTCCTTCGCTTACTTAAACGTACGCGATCCCGCATGTTAAGGGATAAATTTTAAATTCCATTGCTATTAGGGTTCCAATCAAATCGATATTCAATTAACCCAACAAAGCCACTCCAATTACACGTACTCTTATGACACATGTTACAAGATTGCAGAGGATGAAATGGATGGCTTAGATTAAGCCATGTGTCAAATAGTGACAAAAAGGACAAGATTGAATTTTGAAATTGTAAATGAGTAATGAGACAAAAACTCAAATAGTCTTCTTCTCCATTTAATTCAAGACCAAAACGCGAGGGCTTCTGGAATTCGTAGATGCAGAAGTTGGTTTTCTATATTTTTAGAGAGAGAGAAACACCTCTCTCTAGGTTTCCGAACACCCATCATTTCTGATTTCTTCTGAAAGAAGAAGGAAGTTGCTCTACTGTGCGAGGCCACGCTGACCCGGCCATGAATTTCGACAACCCATGGCGTATGTGATCATCCTACTCTGTTTTAATCTTTCTGCTTTTGGGCGCTTTTGTGACGCCAGGTTGCCTGAGGCGTTGAGCTGCTGGTTGACGGCCCCAAATTCGAACCGAATGTTGGAATTTATGAGACCCATTTGTCGGGCCTGCGGGCAAATTACCTGACTCTTTGGTGTTTCGAAGTTTTTAATTTGTGAAATAAATCGTGTTTTCGGGGTGAGTAGAGACTGAAATGGGTGAGTAATATCTTGCCCACTCAAGAGGAACCGATGTTTCGTGAGGTCGCCAATGACAAATTTACTGCTGCTTCGGGACTGTTAAAATTCCGGTTTGTGTGAATCGGCAAAATCGTCCATGTGTTGTGTGCTTGAAGTGTTGAAATGAATGGCTTGAGTTGTATAGGAATTAGTAGGTTAATGCATGAACTTTGTGTATTAACATGAGGTCACAATTATATGGAATATAATCGCAAGCAGTAGTCATCGAGATGAGTTGCGACAAATTTCGCTGAGTTAATTCGGAGATATTGACCAAAATTTGTATATTTGTGTAAACTGTGTGAAATTACATAACACGCTTGTATGTGATTTAAATATGTTAATATATATATGTATGTGAATATATTAGCACGAATGACATGAAATGGCATAATGCATTTTCATATGCACCTGCAACCTAGAAATTGTGTGAGTGCATGACACGAATCTTCTCGAACACGAATACGATTGGTAGCGACTTCACAGGATGATTTTCCGAGACCCGGCCGGGGAGACACCCAACATCATTTCTGGGATGAGGACTATGACTATTTCTCGGAAGTCTCTCCAACACATTCGCCTGAGGGTGGGCCCCATATTTTACCAAAATTCGGCAGCCAGATTTCGCTAACAACAAGTTTTATTTCAAAACGACATTTTTTCTCATACATGGCTTAGGCAAGTGTGAGGAGCTCTACGGTGACTCGAGACATAGAACTGCATTTAGACATCTCGCATCACGACCACTCTGAAACACATGAATCGATCATCGTGATACGCACTTACAGCGAGAACCTGATTAGTATGATTCCACGCACGCGATAGATCACCCTGTCTAGGGAATATTTTTTTCAGGCATAGACAGGGAACGTTCGAGAAGACGACTCATTTTAGATGCCGATTTTCAAGAAGTTCTACAAGGGGTTCGACAAGCTGATGTAAACATGTATTAGAATTTCAATAATTTTAATATATGTTGTGTTAAGAGTAATAAAACTCTTGAATCATGTAATATAATCGTCAATGCATTTGGATGAGTACGACATGTAGCCTGCGGCCATTTTACTTATTAGTGTGTGTCTCGTGATACGGTAAGATAAGATTTCCAAGCAGGCCGACTGATAAATAACACCGTGTTTTGGGCGCTACATTGTATGATGTCATAAAGGAAATAATGAAATAAGAAATTAAGGGAGAAAAACAAGGGCCAAACAAATGGCATGAGGCAACGAGGAGGAAACTTCCTCCTTTGACCCATACGGTGAATGTTGCTCCAAAAGGGAGGAGAAAATGAGAAGAAAAGAAGGAGAAAAAGAAATGATGGGAAATGAGGTGAGAAAAGGAAAAGTAAAGAAAAGAAAAAAGGAAGAGAAGGAAAGAACAAACGAGAAAGGAAAACAATGGGGAGAAATATAAAAGGAAAGGAAAAGGGAGAAAAGGGAGCGGAGGATTTCCCGCCACGGTCAAGCTCGACAATCCGAAAGTACTAAACTGCACGCAGCCCGACCTACACGTGCGACAAAAAAAAAAAAAAACCCCCGAGCTTCGACAAACGCCATGCGTATAGCTTCCTACGGCCTTTTATTTGGGCTGCCAGAATTCACTACGTGGGCCATATCCGACCACAGACTGATTTTTCATCCATGAGACCGCTTTTCAACAGCCAGATTGGATTCTCAAGGCCTGCAGATCCCGGCCTAATTTTGGTTCTGGCCATGCTGGAAATGCATGTTAGACTTTAATTGTGGTAGGTTTTCTAATCGTTTACGACTGATTTCAGGTTGGTTTTTTATTTCCAGGATCGTTGTCCGAATTGCAATATATATATATATATATATATATATATATATATATATATATATATATATATATATATATATATATATATATATATATATATATATATATATATATATATATATATTCGTGTTTGGGGCTACCATAGCTACGGGTGATTAGTCCTGGGACCGGGGCTTCTGACCAAGTAAGGATTTTATAGTGAACTGCTTTTTTGAGACGCTGAGCCATAAGCCAGGGCTAAATTTTTAAATTCAAGTAAAACAAGAGACTAAAATTTATGGACTAAGTCTAGATTTTTTATTATGGCCGGGAATGGTTATTTTATGTGAAGTGTTTTTTTGGTGTGTTATTGTTGGCAATTTAATAACATGCTGAATATGTGTAAGATATGTGTATTTAAATGTATTAACATAATGGATGTGAATGAGCATGCCATATTACATTTCGTACAAGACGATTGAGTGTAACGTCTCCATGTGAATGCAGACTACATATGTAACACGGTGAACTATGGTATTAGTATCGTGATACGATAAGTGACATCGCATTATTTTCGGGCAAAGAAGACTGCATACGGCCACCCATCGCTATCACGATGAATCTTATGAAATGAAATACAGATGTGGACAACGTCTACTGGGGATGCCTCTACTATAAAAAAATATATATATATATATATATATATATATATATGGTATATATGTATATATATATATAAATAATGCAAGGTCAAGAGTTGAAGCATGGGATCGCGATTCGAAAGTTCTCAGAACATGAGTGTAAGAGACCACGCGATCCCAAGCTCTATTGCCCAAAGAAGACACACGGCCGCGCGATCACATGTGACTTGGGTTATGCGATAAGAGCCGCACGACTCGATTATTGGCTTCATCAAGACTTGCAAAGGTAATGGAGTCTGGAGCAATACACACGGTCATTGTAATACTAATGACTCCATTCTGTCACATCTTAAGATATGCATATGTGAGACGAGTCAGGAGCCGACTCTAGATATATTACTCCAACGACATCGAGCTATGAGTTCAAGAAGGGCCCCAGAGAGATACTTTCTGCATGCGTTGCACTTGACGTGCCCATCGCAGGCGACCATTATGCGCGCACCCAGCGAGAAGTATTTATAGACATCACACTCGCCATTCACTCAATGCTGACCACATTTCAAGTGTGTGACGCTTGTTTCATGTACGGCGCTCCTTAGAGGCCTAGATTGAGAAGAAAAGTCTGATTGATGGGGCTTCTGATATATTTTGTAAATATATACGGTCAGATTAATTCAGATAAGAGCGCATTTAATTTAAACCTTATTGACTATGGTTTTATAAATATATGCTTATATGTTTGAGTATGGATAAATCACTTACGGCCATTTTTATCAGATATGACCTTGCAGCAGAGTTGTACTAATATTTGGGCCATGTTGCAGCGCATTGCGACAGGCCAGATTTTGTGCAGGCATCCCCATGTTTACTGATTTTCTTTAAACGTCCGAAAAGGGGACATGATGGCGCAGGTTCGTCACTCGACATCCACGAGTATTTCGCTTAACGGCCACAACCTGACCCGATAGTGCCATTACAAACTCAATCGAACTCTGGGCTTTTCTTTTAACCTTTCCTCTACTAAATATGACAGATTCCTGCAGACGGACAGACGCTTTAATCGCCCGTAGCGTTGGAAGGTCGTTTCGTGCCATCTTTCTTCATTTACCGTCCTCTGGCCGCTTATGCCGCCCCGTGATGCAGCACCTCTTCTCGCTTTTACAAGATTCTCGCGATTAGTGCTCAAAAGTGTTATTTCAACCCGTTTATTGCGGGTTTTTAGCACTTTTGTGTACTAATCGTAATTAACCCAAGCCAGCATTGATTAAGATCCCCTGCTTATTCTATCGATCGTGATTGCGGACTAATTTTTAATTTTTGTAAGCTATTTATGCCAAAATTATCAAGTCAACGCGACGAAGAATTCGAGTCGAACTCAAGACGCGCATCAAACCGTAAGTAAAGAAGAGCGGTAAAATGCATGGAAATTGAGCTCATGTGAAATTCGTGGTCACAAATTTTCGCAACCCTGAAAATTTCCTAGGTTGCAAATTTCCTTCACGCCATTGTTCATCATGTCGCCATCGTTCATCCTACACCGCCTTTTACTTTTTGACTCCTTTTGTTCCCCTTTTGGCTTTCTTCCTAATTTGCCCCCATTGTAATAGTATTTGCTTTTGGTTTTTTTGGTATTTTGTATGAGGGGTTGGCTATAAAAAGCCCCAAGCCAAGCACTGTAAAAAAAATCTCTTTCATTAATAAAATCTCTTTTTGGCGGGAAGCTTTCAGCTCTCCCGCCTCTTTTTCTTCTGCTTCATTTTCTCTCCCTTTCTTCAGCTTCATAAACCTTAAGCGCGCAGGGATGACAAACCCGAGGATGGTTGGCTAAAACCACTCGCGGAAGTGGAGAATTTCTTGGATCTGGGGATCTTAAGACTCTTGGGAGGGTTTCATGTTTCTCGCATGGTGCCTCACGCTGGCGATTTGTGTTTCCTTTGAACTCTTGGTTTAGATCCCTTATATTCACCTTGAATGACTTGTATTTGGTAATCCTTTTAGGGTTCGGTGGATCTTCATTGCTAGATCCATGAGATTCGTGGATTACCCTCTATTAATCATTACTGTAAGGTGAGTCCAAGGAAAATTCTGTTTATTGTCTCGGAACTTGTGGTGCTCTGTGATTACCAATTTTTCAAAGGATAGTTAATAAGGGTTAGGTTTTATAAATTTAAATGAAGATGCAGTTCGAGGAAATGACTATGAAGTCATCTCGCGTGAGAAGGGTGCTAAAAACCTCGATTGCCTTATGAATCCGACCACATAGTGACCTAACATTTTCAAAGGAGTTCTATTTTACATTTTAACTTGTTTTATTTTCGGTTTCAAACATTTCACCTTTGTTTTACCAAACCTTAAAATCAAATTGAATTCACTTAAAATTAAACCTACATTATAAGTCATTTGTGCGAAGAAAACCCATCCACGTGTTGACATAGACATTTTATCTGCAATGGCTAAATTCATTGGTAGAAGGTTTAGGTTTATAAATTTTGTTGGTTAGGAGCTTCCTAATACACATTTACATGCGAATCATTCGCCTTGGTCATCATCTATCTACAGGGTTAATATTAGTTTAAGGGTTTGTTAAGGATTCGGTTTCAAATAAGAGTTTTGATTGTATGCCTTGTCAATTTGGAAAACAAATTGCTTCATAAATATCATAGGTGTTTCATCTCTGCTTTTCTTTGCTTTTTAGTCTTGTCGTTTGATGTATGGGGCCCTCCCCCATTCTACTCGGGTGGGTCACGACCGCACTGTTATTTTTGTGGATGATTTTTTCCCGATATAAACACGGATTTATCTCTTCGAATCGTTAAAGCTTTATCGAATATATCGCGACTTTACCAAAATGATTGAAACACAATTTTTAAACTATGAAGTTTTGGTCACGATAATGCCCAGGCCAAAGCCACATTGAATTGCCTCCATTACCACATCAATTTGGTATTGTTCTTAATTCCTCTTGTCGCGAGGCCTTTAAATAAAATGGCGGTGGCCTGGCACCGTCATCTGGATGTTGTTCATTACCGCTCTTATTTCGCTCTACTCCTTCGATTTTGAAGCTAGCTGTAATGCCGTTTACACCATCAATCGATGTCATACCTAAGTTGTTGCATGTCAGCTCGCATGATACATTGTTTGGACAGCCACTCCTTGAAACTGCCCAGTCTTTGGATTGTGTTTTGTTCTTCTTGAAGATCATGAAAGAAACAAACTTGATCTCTCATTCTCGTTTGTGTTGTTTTCTTAGGTATGGAATTAGAGAATTCGGTTATAGGTGTTATGATCGGTGCGTAGCGTCTTGTGTTTCTCGGCGTGTGGTCTTTTGAGAACCGCAAAATGTTTTACCAACAACCTCATGTTCTGTTCCACATAATTCATCTGTTAGTCCTCTCACGACCTTTCTGAGGGAGTCTCAGCTCTGCATCTGTCTCACTTTTCCATTACAATGTTTCCTTCTCATCGTTGATGGCTTTGCGTCGATCATCGTGCCGCCCGATCACGCTGATTGTGGATCTGCTAGTCTTTCTAACTCTCATGCCGTCGCCATCGGGTCCTTCTTTGTTGCATCTCGGCCATTATTTTTCATTCTTTTGCTCTTTGTATACTCTCCGGGAACCTCGGACTTTCATGGGGCTTTACTCTGCTCTTTATGGCGTGGTATGAAAGAAAGAGTTGGATCTTGCATAAGAGCGGAACATGGGATGGTTGATCTCCTTTGAAGAAAATGCCTTCATCGATTGTAAATGGGTTTATAAGATCAAGACATGATCGGATATGCTGTTGATTAAGCTGCAGAGCTCCGCCTTGTTGCCGAGGGTTTTTACTAAGGAAGGAAGTATGGGTTGAGTTGCTGAAGGAGACTTTGCTCTTTGGCTGTTGTTTTCTTGGCCGGGGAATCTTGTGTTGCTGACTCATGAATGGCACTTTTAGATGGATGTCAAAAATGCTATTCTTAATGGTGAACTCTTAGAGGAAGTCTATATGAAGCTTCCTCCTGGTTATTCTCACCCTCCGGGGTTCCCTCACAGAGTATTTCTACTACAGCAGGCACTCTATGGTCTTAAACAAGCTCCTCGAGCATGGTTTGCAAAGTTCAGTTCTACTATCTTTTAGCATGGTTTTTCAGGCAGTTCATTTGATACAACTCTTTTTCTGAGACGATCTGGTCATGGTATTACTATTCTCCTCTTGTATGTCGATGATATGGATTCATGGTGATGATATGCGGGGTATTCGGGATCTAAAAGCACTTTCTTGATCGTCAATTTGAAATGAAGATCACCGGCCCTGCCAATTACTTTCTTGGAGTGGGTTTCTTCTTACTGCGTATGGATTATTAATAACTACTTTCGTTTAAGTATCTTATTTGATCCGGGTAAATACCGAAGTGATCTAATCTTGATATGAGAATCAAATTGAAACCTTGTGGCGCAATTGATGGCTGGTAGCACCGATTCAAGCGATAAGTAGAATGTTTGTCCCAAATCTTCAGCTTCTCTACGCGAAACTGTGAGGAGTAAACCACCACCATTTATTCTTTCCTTGATATTTAAATATCACGATTCGTATGATCGATCGGAGTTTATGGATTTGTACCTAGATCTCCTCGTTATCTTCACGTGAGGTTCTTGATATCTGAAGGCACCATATTTGATGATCTTGTTTTCTTAAAATTTATTCATTAGCTGCTTGAGCGTATTCAGTCTGAGATTAGGCGCAGGAGTGTCCATTTGATGGAAATCGATCTATTACGAGGATATTGTTTTAACCACGGTGATCTGCTATCTTGAAGCGAAAGCAACGATCGTTGTTACGTTAGGGTGACGAATATATGGCGTTGGAAGGCTCTTCTGGCCCGAAGCATTTGGTTCGTTGGTTCTTCTGAGGATCTTGGTGTTGGCGTAGCTGAATTTAAAAACACGCTATGATAGTGAGAAGTCTTTATTGAGTGCTCGTAATGATATATCTTGATGAGCGTGTGGCGTATTGAGATTGTTGTGAGCTGATGGTGGTACTGTCTGGCAGTCTGGCTGTGGCTTGATCTGTTTCTCTCGGGATCGGTTCGTGATATCTTGTGGCAGAAACTACGCCGAAAAGCTTTTCGAGCTTTTAGGCCCCATTTCATGTGGTTTTTTCTTGCCTTGTGAGTTCGAGTGTTAGATTATTATATTGTATATTTATTTTTGTATTTTTAGGATTGTGTAGCTGGCACCATATAAAGGCTCTCTTTATGCTTGTAATTCGCGAGTATATAATATAAAAGGCTAGTCTTCTTCGTAAACGATATCTGTCTGCGATAAAGGGAAGAATCAGTGAGGTTTACCAGCCAATGAACAATTGTTTGATTTTCTTTGGATGTTCAAAGTTCGGTGGAATCAATATATAGAAAATTAGGCATACAGGTGTACATACATGTGTACAAAAATAAATTATGTAACCAATCATAGAGTAGATATGATTCTGGGTTCCCATTTGAAAACTGAAAGATCTAATGAAATCGCCTAAAAAAATTATATATATATATATATATATATATATATATATATATATATATATATATATATATATATATATATATATATATATATATATATGATTTTAACACTATTTTTATGATATTAAAGAAGACGTTTAAGGGAAACCAAAACCAATTGATCAATTAGTAGGAATCATCAACGGTAGGCCTGAGAAAATGAGTTTTAAAAGACTTCTAAAGGATGACACAGGATGATCATTGACTTTAACACTAAAACCATTTTTCACATGTCTATGGATTTCAGCCAGAAAAGGTAAAATACTTCCATTATTAACTTAAAAGAAGTATAAAAGCAGAGAGGGGGAAAGTACTATATATTGCCTGGAAAGTACATACCAGCAGCCCTTCGCCTAATTGATCACTGGCTTCAGCCTTCCTACAAATATTACTGTGGTTTGAGACAATATGGAGCTAAGCTATGGGCACACGAAGAACATTTATATATGTAGAAGAGAAGGAAAAGCCCGGAGCTCTGGGAAGCTGTGTGATTTTGGCTGCAAATATACTTTTTTATTTATGAGGAGAAAGAGTCGGTGCAGCATGGATCATGAAGACGGAATATGAGGTTCAAAATCTTCATTTAATTTAATGCATTCATTTTACATGGAGTGATATCATATCTCCATCATATAGCGTTCAATATTTAAAAATATATATATATATTTCCAACTCTAAAATTACTCTAATAATTGAATTGACTTTCGGACATATGCATTTGAAAATGGGCCGGAGAAATATGATTTTGAAAAGACGTATAAAAGTAAGATATTGTAAAAGAAGTTTTAAAAATCATTTTAACAACAATTACAGAAAAAGAAATGGGGCTGGCTCAGTTGAAATGTTGGACATAGGTACAGGAAGGGACCGAGTTTCCGATCTTCATCTAGAGTACTATAACTTTGTGCCATATAAATAAATATAAAAAGTAACACAACAAATCATAAATATCATGTTCAAAACATCACTTTTATTTTATCATTTATTATTTTATCAAAATCATTATGTCATTTATATTCAAACACCATGATTAAAGGTATGAGTAACACAACAAACTTTTACCTAAAGTGGTTTTTAATTTATTAATATTTAAGTTTTCTGTTAGATTTTTTTGAAGCAGTTATTTTTTTCTTAGATGTTAAATTAACTTTTAAATACAGCCATTACACTGAAATTTAAATATATGTTTCAAAGTTAAAGCTTCAGTAACTTCTAAAATAAATTAGATTTATAACATATTTAGTACGTGGAATGAAAAGTGTAAATAAGCATCTCATATCTTTTTCATCAAATTCCATATATGGATAGCTCAAACACTGATGAGAATAAAATAAAAATCCAGGAATTTTGATTCCCTAAACGCAGTTAATTTTAAAGACTCATAAACAATTTAAAAAATCAAAACTTTGTGAAAATAGTTTTGGAAATAGTTTTAAATTTTTGTAAAGAAAATTATAAATTTCATTTATATAACATAAATTAACTTCAGTCAAGTGTTATAAAAAATAAAATAGCTTTATAATTTTAAATGAATTATAAAATAAATAGCTTTAACAAAATATGAATATGATACTATTATAAAATTCTAAGTTATATTTCTTAAAATTATAAACATAGACATTAATCTCTTACTAAACCCTAATTGATTTATTTTGATAAAAATAAATGATAATAATTAAAACTAATTGTTATTAATTTAAATTTCATCCATACTTAATTAAGTTTTAATTTTGGTCTGGAATCCAACTTTCTACCATAGAGGTGAAATGAGTTCTAATTCAAGTATACGAAGATAATAAAGTTAATTTCTACTCACTTTTCTAGCTCTGTCAAAGCAAATTTGATCATATCTTTTTACACATTACTATGGTTGAATCTTTAAAATGTTACTAAATTAAAATAATTTTACTAGAAACATTTCAATTCGAACATCTCAAGAATTTTTACTATCACTTGATGATAGAATATGCCTTTGAATTATTTTCTTTCATTTTGTCTGTGAGAAGGACAATGATTCATAAAACAATGAATGAAAAACTGGTCTTATAGTAGATAAAACATCAATAGCATGAAGTGACTGGCCAACCTTATCCTTGCCCCAATATTATCGCGATAATAATAAAGTCAAAATTTTATGTGGGTGTGAGTACTGAAAGAGAGGCCCCATAAAGGATAATAGATATCTGGTGTGCAACGTGTGCGGATAAAAATAAGTTCGATCATATGAATAAAGAGATTTGCACTAAAATAATAAGAGCAGCCCTTCTTTAGTATTGTGAATGGCAGGAACATAGAGGCACATGTGGATGACAAATATGGGCACGAGTTAATTAAGAGGACAATAATGTAATCACAGACAGTTAAAAAATGAAAATAAATGTAAAGTAGATACAAGAATATGAAGCCATGTTGTTTAGTAAAAAAAAAAAAAAAAAAAAAAGTGTATCGGGAACTAAAATGATGATTGGGCAAACACTTCCCACAATACCTCTCTTCAATTTCCAACAAATATTACAGTTGGACTTTTGAAATAAAAAAATAAAAAAAATTCACAAGCTAAACTGCCCTAACTCCTTCCCTTCCCTTCCCCCTTTGACCTAACTCTCTTCCTCGTCTTCTCCTATTCGACCAAAGCTCTCTCCTTCATTCTCTTGACGCTTTGTCAGTCATTGCGTTTAGTGCTCTGTATCGTAGGTAGGGGAAAAGTGTATGTGGTATTCAGTGGGAAATTTGTTTTTTGTTTTAGATGGATGTGTGTTTAAAATATATGATATTGTGAAGATTAATTTGATACTCTGACTTTCATTTGCATGTAATGTTTGTCCCCTTCGAATAGCCTCATTTATGCGTAAATCTTGTCCCCACAACAATTGTAAGTCTTCTTTAATATAATTAATCTTATCTTAATGGTATGAAATCTTCGCTAATGATAGTGTCACAATAAACCTATTTACCGTCTTTCTTGACCAATACTCTGTTTCTCAACCCTTTTTACTTCATAAAAGCATGAACTATAATTGCACCAATGAATGTAAGACAAATTATGTATATAAGTGAGATGTGTATTTAATGAAATTAATTATTTCGATATTTGTTGATTTTGTTTGGTTGCAGGGGAGGGGCTGTGATTACTTTTTGTGGTATGGTATTGAGATGTGTGGCAGGGCTAAGGCGGTAATCAACGGTAGATAGGGAAAACAAGATGTTGAAAAAAAAAGATTAAGGAGATGCGAGAAATTGAAGGATATGAGGACCGTAGGAAGAGGTAGATGGAAGTCAAAGAGGTGAAGGAGTTGAAAAAATACTTTGTCTTTTGTAACCATTTGATTGTTTTGCCTTTGTTGCACTTTAACATATGTAAGCCTTGGTGAAAATGTGATGGTACTAATAGAGTAATGAAATGCATAGATTTGACTTTTTGAGGTGTAAAATTTAGTTTAATGCTAATTTTTGTACTTTGAAGAGTTTGGTGTTTGTGTGAAAAATGAGAGTAATATAATGTTAAAAAATATTGGAAAATCATTCATATTAAGTCAATTCAATTCTTACATAAGTCTCAAATTGCACATACACCACAAATTATATTGTCATTGGTTATTATGTTATGGTTCAACACTAAGCTCATAAGAACTATGTATTGATCATGGAAGAGTGGGGTAAAAAGGGAATTAATATTCAAAAAAGGGTAGTACTTGGGACGAAAATGGGTAGTACCTATAGTATATTAAGGTAGTACCCACAGTATGTTAGAGTAGTACCACATATTGTAAATAACTTGTGTTAATTTCATATTAATATGGCTCATGGATGTTTCTCCCCTTATTAATAACTCAAATGACCTCCAATGATCTATGAGTAGTAATCCTAGATTAAAAGACACATCTAAGTAATCGTTGACATCGTATTACAAGAGGCACTGGATGTCAAAAAAAAATGTATAAATATATTTCTAATTTGTGTTAAGCTAAAGACATTGGTGTCAATGCTTGTACATAATATAACAAATTATTGTCTAGTTGAAAATAATATTCCAAACATGGTTATATTGTCTAGATACCCTTGATATGGATAAGTTGATAAAAAAATGTTTAAAGTCAATGTTGATGGTTTGTCATAAGCAACAAAGTAGCCATGTCCAATGACATCAATCGGGCACGAAACAACACACATCATGACTCTATGACTACAAAGAAGTCACGGTCGATTAAATTCGGCATTACTAGGATGCGTGCAAGCTACATAAAAGCTTTATCCTGTACAAATCCATGGTGTCCTACAAGAGAAGACAGTAACATGTATATCAGTAAGGAAATGTCTTAATGAATTTATCAAAGCACACAAGTATAAGACAGAAACCAAATATTGTGTACAAATTCAACGCTCATAAGTCACACAATCAAACATATGGGAACATAATAGTCCTTCATGTTATATAGTGCTACTATTAGAGCATTCTTTATTTATTGCAATCAACATGTCTAAATGACATATTTAATATCACAATAAAGAAGTCACTTACAAAATAGGTTTGTAGGAATCAAATAGGAACTATTTAATGGTCATGATGAATGTATGTGAGCAAATAATTAATGGACTATCCATTAAGGTAGTACTTATGCATGTTATTGTAGTACCTGCAATATATTCAGGTAGTACCTATACCAAGTTATCTTAGTACCTCAATAGTCATGATTCTTACCAAACATTCTATAATAGTCCTTCAATGACTTAGCTTTTTTCCTGGTTCCTAACTTTCTATACTTGTTTTTTCACATTAAATTGCACAAACCAAAATGCAAGTGTAAGCACCAGCCTAATTTATCTTCGAAGGAATACAACATCTTACATTAGTCATTAAAACCACTTAAATGCCTTTTTTTTTTAGCATTCCATAACAATTTGAGTTCACACATATTGAGGAAATATTTACAAAACAATATGGAAAAATTAATGCAAATCTAGCATGATTTCACTTTTAGGAAATTTAAAAAATAAAAATAAAAAAACATCACATATAATAGCTTCAAGTAGAAAAGAAAATAAAAAGTAAAAAATACATACAACAACTTCAAGTGCTCTACCTTCCCAATATCAGGTGAAATTGATTCACTCAACTGGTGAGAGGATGACTCCTGAAAAATAAGAAAAAAAAATAAAACTATAATTTCAACAATGGAATCTACCAAAAATATAGTAATATAATAAAATTTCTCTATGACAACCCCAGAAACAAGAAACGGGGAAGATTGTTTGGATGAAATTTGAAGGTATTGAGGCAATAGGAAAATAAAGGTAAAATAAATCAATTTGAAGAGGAAAAAAAGGATAGTGATGGGAAAAAATACATGAAATAACTCTTTACCATTTTTATTTTTATATAAATTTACAACGATGTAAAAAAATAAGAAAAACACAGAGACAACTATAATAAAAAAATATATATTTCCACTCCTTTCCTTATTTTAGGACACATCATACCGCCTTTGGATGAACACACCTAAGCAACGGGGGCAATCGTCGTGGTTTAGGTTAAATGGAAGGGAAATGAATCGTCGCCCCAAGTACCTTTTAACCATGCTAGATGAACACGAAGGCGGAAGGAGTTGGGGTTTTTCCTTTGCCTTTAGGATCGAGAGAGGAAATGGAGGGTTTCTTCTTTTTTCTTTCACTATGCAGTCTTTGGATGGAGGTTAAAGAGAAATGAAATGTAGGACTTGCTGTTGGTGAGGGGGAGACGAGGGAGAAAGGTCCAAGGGGGAAGGAGAAGGAGGGAGTTAGGGCATTTTAGTTTTTGAAATTTTTTGTTTTATTTTTTCAAAAGTCCAATTGTAATATTTGTTGGAAAGGGAAGAGGGGCATTTTCGAAAGTGTTTGCCTAATCACCATTTTAGTTCATGATACACATTTATTTTTTTTTCCAATATTCTATGTACCTACTTTCCATTTATTTTCATTTTTAATTTCGATACATAATTGTGCCATAATTAAAAGCAGTTTGTTGTGGGAGTGTCTTGTGAGGCAGAGACAGAAGCTGGCAAAATTTCTGAGGCCCAAGGAACTAGGTCAAAACTTTGTTAAAACTCGGCTCGAGTGAGCTCGACTCGAAATTTTAACGAGTCAAGTCAAGCAACTCGTAACTCGACTTGAAAAGCTCTTGAGAAACTCAAATTTTTTTGTATATAAAATTTTAAATTGTTTTTTAAATATTTATATCTCTACTTTAGGGGATGACATAAATAATATATCTCTATTGTTTTATTCTTAAAAAATCCTAAATTTTTATTATTTATTTAGTTATAAATATATTTATTTTAAAAATAATTAATTTTCTTTAAAAATATTGGACATGGCATGAAATGTTATGAGAAATCCCATAAAAATTATAATTGAACTATCATATATTTATTTTAAAACTTTTCACAATTTGAAGTGATAAAAAATTAAAATATAATCCCTTGCCTTCACAACCTTTTTTTCTATTTGGGATGAAGAAGAATAAAATTTTAAATAATGGAGCATAACTTATCGGGATTCTTTCCCCCTTCAATGCTTTCAATCATTAAACAACAACAACAACAACAACAATAATAATAATAATAAATAAATAACATAAATTATAGACATTATCAACCAGCCAATGATTTGATGTTTTTTTCTGAGGTGTTGCTACACGACCTGCGAGTGTCAAAAGATCTGCCATAAATTTTATAAGGGAGTAGTAATTTTTAGGCGCAGATTTTAAGAGGAAGAAAGTGGGTAGTGGAGTGATTTATGTAGTTTAATTTTACACTTTCCAAGTTTACCCTTAAAAACTTTATATTTTTTGAAATGGTGTCACCAAGCATTTTCCTTTTTATAAACATGGGTGTCTAGGCTAGCTTGCACTTATCTCGACTAATCCGCACGAGACTTGGGGTCTTGGTCGGATAAACCTCTAGGCTGGCCTTAGGGGACTCGAGATGGATGACCATTGGGAAGTGAACCAGAGGCACCCCTCGAGAAGATCTTGACATATTAAAGTTGATCGAGTCCTCCCATATTTATCAACCTTTACCTTTCACTCCTTGATCGTATGCGTCTTTACACAAACATTATGAATATTGTACTGGGTCGCCGTGTGTCGGGGCATCAGCGGTGCAATGTAAACTTCTGAGCAAAGAGTGCGGTGTGCGATTCTGCCTCTCAATGTAAGTCGACAAAGGCGAGGAAGAAGAAGAAGGAAGTTCGGCCCAGTAAGGATTGCATACATTTGCCTCGTAAGTCTACATTTTATTCTCGAATTTCTCCTTGATTTTTGGAAAGATAATCTCATGATTTTTAGTGATAAAATCTCTTTCTTTCTTCTCGAGCAATTCTCCTTGATTTTTGGAAAGATAATCTCATGATGAATAAGTCTTATATCAGACAGTTTCTGGTTTTGATGAAATCTGCGGTGATAAGTTTTCATCTTATATTATCAAAGATCCAATTCTCTCCTAATAAGGATTAACGCGTTTTAAGATGTATCAAATTGAGATCGCCCTGGGAGATCGTGGATAAATATCATGCGTTATTCCCTCGGCTTATATTGCTTTTGACAATCCTCCCGCTGTGGTAAAGGCAATGAAGCTAGGGACTCGAGACCGGGAGTGGATGTCGGATTTTACCACTCTGATTCGATCCCGCACCTTAGTTTTAATATAGTGTCAGGCCATCTTAGACGCATCATGTAGTGGAGCGGGCCCGGTGGCGTGGCAGACCAATGCTGATAGAGTAGTGGGTTTGGCCGGAGCCTGATACCTTTTTTCTTCAGTGGGGGGTTATTCTGCGCTGGTCGGGAGAAATCTTTGTCAATTTCGGGACCCAGTATGGAGAATTGTGATTATTATTATGCATGTCATTAGCGACCCCAGGGCCGATCACCGGCCGAATAGGCGTCGGCAAAAACCCAGGGCCTTGGATTTAATTCTTTTTATTTTCCGTATTTATTAAATTTTCTTTTCAAAGTGCCGAGACCGAATCCACGGCCCGACCGGGCGGATCTGACGGAGCGTTACTCAGCGTTTTCATTTATCTTATCAAAACATTTTATTATATCATTTTTAATTTCGCGACGGTTTTGATTTGGCGACCGTAATCATTTACAAAATTAATGCAATTAAGTAGGCCCGTAAACATCTAACAGAAATACATTTTACAAAGACGACCCCATGCCTTTTCAAAATGATATAAAATCAAGGTTCGAGTTTAACCCTTTTTGTTTTACAAAAATACCACTTGTTAAAGAAGAGATAATATGCAAATGATAGAGGTATATACTTATCGCAAATATTTTCCCTATACTATGACTATACTTCACGATCTTGTATTCCTTTTCCTGTCTACCTAAAAGCATAGCGTAGATAAAACTATACAGCTAAGCATTTTCATGCTTAGTAGTTACCATCTGATTCTATTTCAATGTTCAATTTGCTAAGTGCATTTAACATTAAACCCTTGCCCCTATTATTTAACATATACTCATGCTATTCATTTTTGCATGCTTTTTGATTTCCAAATCATTTTCTCGCCACGGCAGTATGCTGATACAAACAATTCAATTCACGATTCGATTTATGAGATTTAGCATATAAATGAATCCATTACGCCGTCAATGTTGGTTCTATTGTCATTTCCAGCTATTCAGTTACATTTTAGATGGATTCCGTTTGATGAATGGCGTTGTTATCATTGAATGATGTACTTACCATTTAACAATTCGATCTCCATCATGGCCGAATGCAGTTTGGTACACATGAGCATGTGGTATAAGTGTCGATCTCCCATCAGGCGGATGTCGTTGCAGTACATCGGCGCCGTAGTATCGATTAAATACGCCCACCATCATGACGGATGCGTTTTGGTGCATCTATGATGGGAACATTTCTTGTCTATACGCCATCATGATGGATCTGGAGTTAGGCGAAATCACGCCAAATGGGACATTAGTTAAATTTTACTAGAAGGTCTTTGCCGTGACGGGATCTGATTAATTTTGTCATTCGAGAAGGTTAAATTCAGGTATATCATTCAAATTATTTAAAGGCAGTTAGTTTGATGAGAGATAAATCTTTTTATCATCATTCATTCATTTGATTTTTCAATATAGGTTTTGATTGTGATGCGTTTCATGTTATCAACAGAGATAATAACGAATCATATGCTTGTTTTCATATGTTTCGTTGGATGCTTTCGTTTCTTGAGTTTACTTGGTAAGCTACGAAATGCTTGGATTAGAGAATAGAGTCGGAAGAGCAGGCGAAAGTGCTCGAATCTAGCTACCTTCTCTTACGATCTGGTCCTAGGTTAGGCGATCATCTCGAGAGTCCTGTTCGATAACATTCATGCTCTTAGTGGATAAACAGTATTAAACAATTTGGTGATTACAAATTTATTTTTGTTAGCAGTCTTGGGTTGAACCTTAAGTGCGAAGGCGTGGTCGCCAGAAGCGGTGAGGTATGGAGTACGTTTTCAGCAAGGTTATAATATGTTTGAGACCCATTATTCATTTCTTGAGATTCTACTAGACATCGGGGTATGAATCCCAGGATATGAATGCGAAAACATGTCAAAATAATTTCTTGGAGACAGCCGTCTGGGGGTACCACTTTGACTGTACGGTATAGGTTCTCAGCGCCAGTCGATCTGCTGGCATTGAGGTTTGTTTTGTCTGAAGTCTGGAATTCCTCTGCATCCACTGTGCAGTCTGACTCAACTGTGCCCGATACACCCCTACGGGTTTGCTAAAAATGCGGGATTTTGCATTTCTCACTCATTTTTCATATCAATGTCTTCCTCCAATTCGTCCCTTATCAAAAATCCACCATGGAATCTACCCAAAAACCCAACTCCAAAAGTGGTTTTAGACTCAATAAAAATCCATTTTCCTCAGTTAAGGCTTTTCACTAAAATCGAATCAAAAGAATAGGGTTAGGGTTTTGATTTAGCCACCATGGAACCTCTGAATCTGCTTATATGTTGTAGTCTCTTAGGGCAAGAATGAGAAACAAAGCTTGACAGTCACTCCTCCTTGCAAACCCTAGATTTTCTCACTTTTTCTCCTCTCCTCTTCCACTCCGACCGACCAGTTTGCTCTTGAATGAGCCCACAAGACCACATTTTTGTCTTTGCAGAAACCCAGCCCCAAAGTGAGGCCTTGTTTGGCCTACCTGCTTTTATCATTTCTTTATTTTGTCTTAAGTCACTTAAGCTATATAAAGGCCTTGTTTGGCCACCATTAATCCATTTTCTATTTTTGACATTCCTAACTCTTTATTTCTCTTTCCTTATGTTTTATTCATAGACATTTATTCACATTAACATTTAAGTTATCATTTGACCATACGCGTTCTTGTACACAAATTTCCACGTTTGCACTTTTTCACTTTCAGGGTTATTTAGGGTTCAATCCACTTTCTTATTTTTAGCACATAATGTTTCAATCCTTATAGTACTCTTTCCAATTTACATTTTACAATTTATCAATTTATCAAATTCCCACGGAAAAGCCGAGTTTATTTCGATTCATACCCGAATATATAATAAAATTATTATAAATTCTGAAAGTATTTTAGCGATACACATATGTTCCAAATAAATCGGTGACATTTGATGTCGATAGTGAATTCAATCGTCTTGAGGACCACCTATATATATAGAGGTTGAACCTGGGAATCTGAGTTTCAGGTGGATTCCTCTTCTATTACCTGAGAAGCCTCTTTATCCTGTGTGATTTCCTTCTCCCACACTGGCGTCCATAGTGACGGGGGTGGAGGGTTATGGAGGGGCTTTTAGGGATCTATATAGTGTCGTCGTTAATGGATATTGTGTTTGAGAGGCCAATGTACGTGTTGACCTATCAGTGTAATGCGCTGGAGCTTAACTGCCTTGACGTCCCCTTTTTAGGGCTCTTTGCTGGGCCTTGCGTAGATCGGTTGGAAGTCATGGACAAGGGGCTTGATTATGCCACTCTGCCCTTCTTTCGAGTTACTCTGGGGGCTGAGTGCCTCCGTATCACTATGCTTGGAGTTAGGCGGTGAGTGCAAAATGTGAGGAGATTTTGAAATGCAGAATATTTCCATATTCTTTTTCTTCGATTTTCTCCTCTTTGTTTCTTCTCCCTTTCACCTCTTCAGCACTCTTCCTTTCCTCTTCTGCTTTCTATTTCATGTTTTCACCTCTTTTCTCCTTTGTTTTTTGGCAGTTAGCTGGTTGGTTACTTGGACATCTTTGTAATGGATCTATCTAGGTTGTGGATATATTTTGTCTTTGTTTTATGCCAACTATACGCATTTTGGCGTATTTTAATAAGATTTAGATTTTGACATACTTGTGCATCAAGCCTTCTATTTTTCACTCTTTCTTTGTATGGTGGGAGCTCATGATCAGAAATTGACAAGCCCCTCTGTGGATTACAGGATGAGTTTAGTTTCTTGGTGGTTGCTCTTTGGGCTCTGCACGGTTAATGGTCCCTAGGCCGTCTCGAAAGGCAAATCCAGGGGCCTAACAGGCTAACGAACCTAGGCTCATAGGGTTAAGGGCATTGTGGTTAATGAATTACAAAGAGTTGGAGTGCTTACCATGGAGCAGGCTCCTTTGTTTTTAGGTGCCTAACATGATAAGTTTATGAATACAGTGGGGGGAGCCGTCTCACGATGTAGTGATCTATCTGACTCATTTAATGTACTTTATTCATGCCTTGCCACTATGCAAGATGGGGGTTCAGGATGTTAACTTCGCACCACACATTGCTCATAAACCTTCGGCAAAGTCAGCACAGTAATATACGCAGCATTCCTTCACGGAAGTCTTAGCGAAGGAGCTGTGAATGTTTCTCTTAGTCTTAGTGATCTCTGGTGGTTTTCTTTCACCTTGCTGATTTTGTTTGTGTGGGTTTGGCCACGGGCGGCTCAGCCGTGTTCTTGATGTTATTGGTAGGTTTTCTGGGACCAGGTGTAAGCGGAGTTTAGGATGCACTCGACCTGGGGACATCGATAGGTTTGGAAACTTTTTGGTTTTTAGTCCTACCATGGTTACGTGGGAGATCGTCGAGTGATCCCCACTTTTTGTTGCTTGTAGAATGTGAGGGAGGTGAGGGACTTCCACAGTCGGGTTAGGCGTAGGAGAGAGCTGGCCAGAAGTCGCCCATGCAACGGCCATTACCGTCTCTTTCATGTCGATGGAGGAGTTGAGGTCCTTCTGTCGAGTTCCTGATGACATCAGTTTAGAATTGTCGGATGGTTCGACTATCTCAACTATAAGAGAAGCGAATAATGTTGTTTTCACACGGGAGGCGGAGTTCGGCTGGACTTAAGCTTCCCGTTTCGTCATTGGTGAAGCCGGTTCACACATGTCTCCTGCGCGAAATGCACAGTATTCAGCCAAGCGTTGTGGGATTACATTAGGTTGCGGTGTATGCTTTTCTTCTGGTGGATATCTTGTTGAGTGAGATTTGACTTTCATCTATCTGGCCCGAAGCTTGGCAGGGGCGGGTTATGCTGTCGCCCTGATCCACGGCCCTAATTCGTAGCCTAGGCTCTGACTTCTCCCCAGAGCTGAGAAGTGAAGGGGTTGTCACGGTCGGGCCGTGTGCCAAGGACTCCTGGTTCTCTGGGCTTCCTTTTGAAGTGAATCAATCCTTGGTGTTCCCAGGTCTGTTTTAGTTTGGTTGCAGCCACTGGCCCATGCTAGGCGGGATTATTTATTGACGTAGCTATGTTTTTATGATGTATTCGAGGGCGGCGTAAGAGGAGGAGGAGCAGGAGGAGGGGCCGGAGGAGGAGGAGGAAGGAGGAGGAGGAGGAGGAGGCGGAGGCGAGGAGGAGGAGAGCAAAGGCGAGGGTGACTAGTAAATTAGTTTAGGAAGGCTAGCTTGGGAGAACATTCGGCGTAGTGGATTTATGGAGACCGCGGAGTTGAAGCTGATCATGACTTTTGTTGATGGTGAAGAACACAAATGACTTGGGTGGTAGCCCATTCCATATCTGTCATCCCATCGTTCCTTTCATTGCGTGAGGTCATTAAAGGAACATTGGATCCTTGCAATTGGCACTCAAGTTAGTCCGGGTAGCTGCGTAACCTGATGACAGGCCAGGTGGAATTGGGCAGGGCCCTTTAGGACCACTAAATCATTTATCTGTGAAACACATTTCATATACTCATTTTGTTGGGACATTTTAATATCCATTATTCATATTTATATATGTGAATGATATACTACTTATTCACATTCATTAATACTAAAGTATCATTATGTACTTTTTTAGAGAGGGCTGTAACTATACTTTGTCTGATATTACTTCCACAAAATGGCATTTCATTTTTTCAAATCATTTACCAAAATGTTCAGGAGTTCACCTACTATCTTTGAAAATCCACAATATGTGATACATTCATGATAAAAAATTAAAAATATAAAAATGCTCTTATGAAGATCTTTGCATATTTTAATTCCGATACAAGTAAATCCACATGATATCTTAGATGAAATGTATGCATGAGAACCAGGATCATTTACTTATACTCACTTAAGATTTGGCGATGACTCTGAGCTCTGCGGTCTTTGATCTTATCCACTATCTCTCGTTTTCTGCATTGGAAACCCGACCGCTAAGCATTTTCATGCGTAGTTTCTTTGCATTTCCTTCTCATTGCAGCGATACCACATATATATACCGCGACAATTAACTTTTGTTATATTATCCTTAATCATCGAACATTTAACATAATTTTCGAACAACCTTTTAACACTGCTCATGTGATCCATGAAATGTTGCCAATGTCACCAACTTTATAGTAGTGTAACATACTTTCATTTTGTCTCGAATATAGAAATCTGATAATTCTCATCTTTCATGCCATTATTTATTATTCTTGTCTGAACACAATTACTGTTCACACAATTATTAATCATTTTGCCGCCAAAGAATCTAGCAAGAACTTCGGTCACGTTGATCATTGGAATCATGGCCACGGTCGTTGAGGCTAAGGCCGGGTATAAAAACATTTAATAACTTCGATCTTGTCACGGGTGCAGAGCTACAAGGAGCTAATTATTTTAAACTACATTGCATTCCCTATCAAGGTCGGGTGCCAGGCACATCAATAAAGCTTTGTGGATGTCACGGTGCCTCGATATCTGGCTCACATGTCTCATATATTGAGACCTGTCATCTCATTCTTATAACAATTCCACGAGGGTTTGATGTCTGGTAGCCTACGGCACTATGTAAAAATATATATTAAAATTAGAATTTAACTCTAATATATTTTACAAAATGCTTGTAAATGAGAATGCTTATAAGGAGGCCCACGGCCGACCTTAGCCGTGCTCACGGCCGAAGGAGGCGGAGTCTTCTCGTGTGCACGAAAGGGGTCCCACGACGGAAGGTGTAGACAAAGCCCTAGTAGTGATAATCTCACATAAAGTTATACACCTGAAATTGCTCATCGGGTGATCAAACCCGACCCATACACATCAGTGAGGTATCTACATAGATATCGTATCATGTGAAATGTCATCAAGCCCGTATCAGTCACTCCAGGCTCACTCACACATGCTGCCCGAGTGTGACAAGCGGAATCATTAGTGAGTACAGTGACACACATCATCTTGAGCTATCTGGGCTCACGGGTACTGATCCTGATGCCAATGGGCGGCAATCCGTCCGATCCGAGAGCTCCTATCACCTGACTCGAGTCGTGACAACCATAGCAAGTGTGTACTCTTTTTGGGCAACAGATCTTTTCGGATCACCAAGTCTCTCCCTACCCTCACATGAGAACTTTCCATATAACACCACGGGTCTCTCTCTTTCCTGCCACGTGCCCGGAACTTTTAGCTCGTGCCACGGGTCTCTTACACCCATCTTTGAGGCTTCGGATCATCTCCACGGTCTTTTACCCCGAATTTCAAGCCGCTGACATGTAGGGATTAACGACCCTTGCTTTCCTTGACACATACTATGATATGAACGTGAATGCACATTGGACGTCGTTCAATACAAGCTCATCACCACGTTCACGAGGTTGGTGAACAACCACCATAGATGCACCCACCCGACTCGAAAGCGTTAGTAGCAGTGCACATAGATGCAATGATGCCAATTCCTTTTATCCGATTTCAATGAAACATTACGATATATTATATAATTCAAACCATTCATGTTAACACATCAATTAGCATGCATTAACAATTCTCATTCTTCATAAAATAATAAATGCTATTCAGTGGTAGCAACATACCCGATAAAACACATGGAGCCAAATTTCAGTCTATCAACAAATTGAACTACTCAAATTTAGTCCCACTACAATGTGGGCCTATCGGGGGCGGTCAATCACATTACGCCCTTTCTTGGCGGGATAGGCGGCATTTAGGCCTCCGCCTCCCGAACCCGTTTCTCATGTCGTTCATTTTATGCTTCATCGACCCCAATTTCTTAAACAAATGATGTCATCTGACCTTGTATAAGGCTAAATCATGGCAATTCTATCAATACAATATCTCTGACCATACGATGGTCATGTCGAACGGCTATTTACATGACTGGCAGAAAACCTACACACTTTGTATGCAAAACATAGGTTTTAGTAAGATTCTGATCACTGCTATCCCTCCGCGGGAAATGGATGGAATCTTGACTCAATAGGCTTTCCATAGAGTCCAAGAAAACCTAAAATAGAGTTCGAACGAAGAAGTTATGACCTTCCGAATTTGGAGATCACACATGAATAAGTGGCTACCGGCGGCTACCCAGAGCTGCTCGAGGCCCTTCGGCCCGACAGGTACCACTGCCCTCCATAAATACGGCTGGAGATCATAAACAATGGGATTTCCATGGAGTCCGAACTACCCAAAACAAAGATTTGGTAATGAGAAGAAGTTATGACCTTAGGGTTGGAGTCACGCATGAATATCGGCGGAGTCCTACGAAGCTAGCCTCTGGACACACTTTAAAGGCTCCTTTTCAAGGCGGATCAATACCCGATACCCTCCGCGGGAATATGGATGGAATCTTGACTCAATGGTATTTCCATAGGATCAAAGAACACCCCAGGCGGGTTCGGACAAGAGAGTTATGACCTTGCTGGGGAGTTGGAGGTCACACATGAATAGACGGCCTGCCCGGCTCGCCTGGCCTACTTGAGAGCCTCTTTTTTGCCAGATCTAGTATCCACTGCCCTTCACAGGTATATGGCTGGAATCTGGACTCAATGGGGCTTTCGCAGGAATCGAGGAACACGAGAGCGGAGTTCGAGCGAAGGGGAGTGCGGCGCCCACGAGTTGGGTCGCCGCAGCGACTAACCAATCCTAACCGACCAGCACCGCCGGCCAACCTAAGCAGGCACAGTTATGACGTCCTCCTTTGGAAGAAATGATGAAATCTTGACTCGATGGGCACCAGTGGGTCGAACACCGGCGTCATTTGGGCGAGAAGAGTTATGGCGCCGAGTTGGGCCTCCAGGTAGATAGTCAGAGACCGACCAGCCTGGGTAGCCAACCGATCAGATACAGTGACCGGGTCCAGGCTGGGGACTTGGCCGGGGCCGGACCACACGTCGAGGCGGGGACCAGTAGAATGACTCTTCGGCTCTAGACTATTTTGGTGTAAGGGGGGACCCAGCTAACTTGGGCTATAGAGGCCCGATTTGAGGGGTGAGCTAACATCAGGTTACTTGATCTTGGCTACAATTCTGAAGGACACCATTTCACAGAATTCCACCTTTGTTTTTCTGCCCACAAAACCATTCTAAAGTCGTCTGAATGTGTACTACCACAAGATACAATGACTTCGTAGTTTCAAAAACAACCCCACCAAACATTCCCTTAGAGGCGAGACAGCCAACACCGTTATTCATTTTTAACTCTAACACATAAAATAGCACACAAGGACAATTACTTAGTCAATTCATTCCCGATTTGTCGAGCGCAGTCCAGGAATCTCAAACCTGCGACCCAGTCTTAGGACGGTTTTACCGCGACCACTCGTAGCACTCCACACAACCCATGCCATTTGAATGACCCTTAGACAAGGATTAAACTAAGTAGGAGAAAACCCCTACCTCTTGGAGTTTGTTGAAACTCCCCAACTCCGGTCTCTATGCGAAGCCCTTATCGTGAGGATGAACTCTTCCCCCTTGCTTCGTCGAAAACCGATGGTCCCATCGTCAAAAAAATCTAGAGAGAAGGTAGAGCCTCTCTCTCTCTCTAACTCTTCCTCCCAAATTTGGTTTGCCTTTCTCTCTCCCCTTTCCCCTCTCTCCCCAACCGGTTGGGAGAAGATAGAAGTCAAGTGAGATGTCCTCTCGCACCTGTATCCACTTCTAAGTGGCTCTTTGGATACACCTATCCACTTATCGAAATCTCTTATTTGGATTTTCGCCCAGCCTCAACGTGTTGCCACATGTCTCTCATGGGTCCCATTAGAGCTCATGTTTGACTCGATGCACTTACGTGACCACGTGGGCGCTCTCGAGACTCTCACCACATGCAGGTGTCCCGCACCATCCAGATCCTTGAAAATGTGAAATTGGTAATGCCGGGTTGTGAATTCCCGATGTGGTAAATTTAGATTTGCGAGACGATTCCAACGGTGAAGTCTATTTTGTCATCAGAAATCTAGAAAAATTCCGGATTTTTATTGAAATTACCCGTTTCTTAGCACTACCGAAGGTCGAGATTTTAGGGGTTTCGCGTTGACCCTATGCGCACGTGCGCGTGATGGCGTCGTATGTAACCTGCACAACTCAAATGCAGCTGGTGTGTAGCGGAAGTGACCTCCTGGGTCGCGATCAGCGACAACTTAGATGGGCGCTGACCCTAAACCATGTCGAGAATGACATCCAAATGCGATATGTCTACCACCCGAAGGTCCTCGATGAGTAGAATCCCTAAGATCTCTGACTCACAGTTTCAACCTACCTCGTCAACTCTCACCCTAGGTCTTAGGGGAGAATTTTCGGAATGCATGCTTCCGGAGGCCTCGACCTCGAGCCCCGAACCTACGCGTCGGATCACGATAATGAACATGATGCATGAAACAATAAATGCCCCGTCAGCCCAGTGTCTGTCTACATATGTCAAATGGCGACAAATTTATTCAATTTCTATCTCAGTCTCAAGGATAAAAATATTGGTTTTTACGGATATATCGGTACTTGGATTTTACGGATATATCGGATATATCGGAGATATATCGGTATATATAAATTATTCAAAATTTAAATATATATTCAATTTATATATCAAAATTAGTTTGAAGGTATATGAAATGGAGACCCTTTCATTTCCTCTCCTATGGAATCTTGGTTTCCCGATTTTTATAATAATTAATAGCAATTAATGATAGAAGACATAAGAATTCCAACCGTCTCTTGATCTTTTTCTCTTTTCTACAAATAATTAATTATAGAAGACATAAGAATTCCAACCGTCTCTTGATCTTCTTCCCTTTTCTACAAATAATTAATGATAGTAATTATTAAAGAAGACAGTAAATGATATTAATTATTAAGAAAACATTTTTCATTCTATACCATGTCTCTTCATTTACACTATTTATTTCTTTTATAACAAGACTAACTCACTTTAAATATTGTTTTTTTTTTTGAAAAATTTCTTAAAAACACACAAAATGGCCGATATATCGGTATTTATCGCAGATATATCACCGATATATCGGTGATATCGTCATATGGCCATTTTGTGTGTTTTTAATTTTTCTGAAGCCTGCATTTTTGCTGTCGGATATATGTCGGTAATTCTGCAAATATATCGGCGATATTAATGATTTTTCCGATTTTTCCAAAAAACGATTTTCTTTTGCAAAAATCGTGTCGGGATGGCGCGACACGAAATATCGACGATATATTGTTAGTGGTGCATCCCTTTTTTTCTTTTTCTTAGTGGTGCTAATCACCCGACCACTAATGCGATTTCAATTCAATTTGAAATTTTCATGTTTCATTATTGTTTAGAACCCCCAGGTTATGTTTCAACCTAGTGTTCCTTGTTTTTCCATACATACTCAATCATGCATAAATGCGCAACATCTGACACACATCATGTTATACACCAGCACACATAAAAACCACGATGCATGCGGTGTTCTAATCTGTCCGTGGCGCTAGGTAAGTAATCATAAACCTAAGCCCTAACGCGAAGCTAAACTAGTTATGATGCTTATGCAGGAACAACGAGTTCGGGTAACTCGCATACCTCGACCTTGAAACCCTAGGCCCGAGGCGAGCTAGTATCAAACCATACTTGTGGATACCTGCGGCTCACTGGTAATCGTTCGCAGGCTACGTCTGCCGTCTTGTGGCGCTACTATCGGGTCCCATTGTCAACATCAGCACGAGCTTGTGGATATCGGGTACCCCAATATCTCGTTCACATGTCTCATATATTGAGACCTCTTCATGTATATTTTTTATAACGATTCCGCGAGTTTGATGTCTGATTCTTATACGCTTTTACATACTTGAAATATATTAAAATTAGATTGCTCTAGTATATTTTACAAAATGATTGTCAAGGCCACAACCCGGCCTACTTCATACTCACGGCTTCGAAGGAGCGCCGTCTTCTCGTGTATCACGAAGGGGGTCCCACGGCCCGAGACCAGGCAAAGCCAGTAAGTAATAATCTCCTATAAGGTTCTCCCACCTAAGTGCTCATGCGTGGTCAAACCAACCCATACACATCAAGTGAAAGTTATGCACATGAGATATCGTATGTCGTGCGAAATGTCATCATGCCCATATCGAGGTCACTCAGGCTCCCTCACATATGCACATGCCAAGTGTGACAACCTCATTAGTAGTACATGACACACATGTCTTGAGCCCTTCTGGCTCACGGTACCCAAATAGTAAATGTCAATGGGCAACTAATCCCGAGTCAATCCAGAGCTCTATCATACAACTCGGGAGTCTGCGTGATAACCATAACCGTGTGTATTCTTTTTAAACAAATGAGCTTTCGGATTACACCGTGGTCTCTTACACCCACGGAACTTCCCGGGATAACAGCGAGTCTCTTTACACGAGTATAGAACTTTTAGCTCATGCCACAGGTCTCTTACCCATCACGTACTTTTAGATATCTCTATGGGTCTGCACCCAAATTTCAAGCCTTTTACATGTGAAGTTAATGGCCCCCTTAACCAAACCATTCATGTAAACCATTCAAGAGTGATGTAATAACTCTTGAATCTATAGATATGTATGCTTTTGTAACTGCATGGACGAGTATGGATGATGGGCCCTATTGGGTCATCTTACTTATGTATGGGTCTCATAAAATGAGACACACATGTTTTCCATAGGTTGGCGGTGAATTGACGGGACCATCTTAGAGGTGTCACATGCATTTGTGTATCTTATCGATCTTGTCGGATTGAGCTACGGTCGGTATGCCACTATAAATCATTTCGTTCGCAATACTGCTACATTGACCTTTATTGGTATACCAATCTATCCCTAACTCGAACATGACGGTTAACATTCTCTTAAGGGCATTAATAATTAGTCATGTACAATACCATTTTCACATTTCCTGTCCTGATTAACATTCTCGGCCAGTTCGTTTGTGCATCGTGAATCCGTCGTGTTTCATCGCTACATAGTTCATTTATAAATCAAGTAACCAACACTCAAAAAAATTCATTTATGGTTCAAATAGAAGCACATATGCAGATGTTTGTCAAACATTTCAGATTTAATTGGTTCAAACCAAAAACGCAGATTTCATAACAAACATTCTAGATTTATTTGACAAACAAACACAAAACTTGAAACTAAGAGAAGTATGAAGAACAAGCCAAAAGATTGTCGATTCTTGACTCATTCCTTGTATCAGATCTTAGCTGGGTTTATCATCACGGCCCTAATCATTACAAATCGTCACCATCGGAGAGCAGAAGAAAAATTAGTCATGCATGCTAGTGTTTTTGGTTAGGGTTGAATACTACCCAATACACCTTCACTTGTAAATTTTTTTGGGAACAAATGAGTCATATTTTACCCAACTTCCTTCATGCCCATTGTTCCTCTATAAATCTATTTTATTCATAAATTGGAATCATCCAATTCGAGCACTGAAACTCAAGATATGTCCTAAACAAGCAGGGACTACTCTATTTTTCAAAACATAACGAATTTGCGAAAACGAGCTTCTTTGTGAATTTAGGTCTATGAGGTGGGGTGAATACACTTATTTCAAGGAAATTTGTTATCCTAGAAGCCTAGGTTATCCTTAAATTTGAATCACTCAATTTGGATGAGTGAAACTCAACTTATGGCCTAAATACTAAAGCATGGCGTGCAAGCCAAAGCAGGAATTTGCATGAAAGCAGGCTTCGTGACCAAATTTGTGGGTTGATGGGGTCAAATTTAAATACACTTATTTAAGGAAATTTGTTCTCTTATAAATTCAGTTTACCCAGAAATTTGAATCGCTGATTTGGATGAAATGATCAAAACAAAAACATAGGTTTGAAAAATTTTTATTGACGTCTCACACTAAAACCCGATTAGAAACTGATGTTGTCTGATAACGAAAATACAAACTATTCACATTCAATTAAAAATTGGATATAAAACATATGTCAAATTATTTATTGAAAGGATACATGGAATGTTGGGCCCCACCCTAGCCCATTTATATGTTACACAAATTAACTCACCAATATTCCATTTTATAGGAATTGTAAAATTAATCATGTGATTGAAATGTTTGAAAATCAGTTTGAAATTGAAATTTTGAAAATTGAGAATTTTGAAATGGCCCAGTTTGAGAATTTTGATTTTGGGATTTTGGAAATTGGATTTTAAAATTAAAGGTGAATTTATAATTCCCGAGACTTGAAGAATTTGTAATTTTGAATTTAAAATTTTGAAATTGGAAATTGGGCGACTTGAATTTTGAAATTATGTCACTTGAATTTTGAAATTGTAAACTAGAAAATTTGAAATCGGAAATTAAGGTACTTTGAATTTTGAAATTAAGGCACTTTAATTTTGAAAGTGAAAATTTTTTATTTATTGAAACATATGTCAAAACAATTGGATATAAACTATTCACATTCAATTAAAAATTGGATATAAAACATATGTCAAATTATTTATTGAATGGATACATGGAATGTCGGGCCCTTTAATACGTTTATATGTTCTGAAATTAGCTCGCGAGGTGTTTATAGGAATTGTAGAGATTAAATAGGTGTTTTAAAATGTTTGAAAATCAGTTTGAAATTGAAATTTTGAAAATTGAGAATTTTGAAATGAAATTTAAGCAGAAATTTTGATTTTGGGATTTTGGAAATTGGATTTTAAAATTAAGGAATTGAATTTTATAAATTTGAGACTTGGAAATTTGTAATTTTGAATTTAAAATTTTGAAATTGGAAATTGGGCGACTTGAATTTTGAAATTATGTCACTTGAATTTTGAAATTGGAAACTAGAAAATTTGAAATCGGAGTGGAGTGCTGAATTTTGAAATTAAGGCGCTAATTTTGTTGAAATTTTATTTTTGAAATTTAGATTTAGAATTTTAAGTTGCAGTGGTGGTTGACTTGATTTTAAATTGGAGGCAGAATTTTGAAATTTGAAATTAAGGGACTTTAATTTGGAAATTAGGGCATGAATTTTGAAATTGGGGTGGTAATTTGGGAATTAGAAACTTGAAAAATTGAAATTAAATTGAGGACTTAGATTTTGGGAATTAGGACACTTGATTTTAGAAATTATAAACTTGAAATATTGAAATTAGAAATTGAGGAACTTAAATTTTAAAATTATGACACTACAGTTTTGAAATTAGGAATTTGCAATTTTAAAATTGGATTGAAAATTTGAAATTTGAGATTTGGAGGACTTGAATTTTAAATTGAAATTTTGAATTTTAGAAAATGAGAAATTTGGAATTTGAATTTTGAAATTTGGACACTTTAAAATTGAGAAATGAAAATTTAGAATTTGAATTTTTTAAATTTTGGGATTTTATTAAATTAAGGGTGGGTGATGGTTCATGTGTTAAGGAAAAATAAATTGAATTATTAAAAAAACATCTTTGATTTAAATAAAAACAACAATATATTTACAAGGAAAATAAAATAATAAGACTATAAATTAAATGACTAATTAAATATAACATTACATTCAAAAAACTTACCTAGTGGTATGCGAAGCGGCTCCACGGATAAGTCGCCTCTCTCGAGACTAAAATTGCCTCAAGCGAGATGGAGTCTCTAAAATTTGAATCAAGATTGCCCTCAAGGCCATCTTAATTTTTTTTAAAAAAAAACCTTTAAACTTTGAGACCACTTAGGATACTCCCACTTTCGATGTGGGAAGGCTATAACCTCCTTAAAAAATAAACTTAAGGGACTAATATAACTAAGTCATATAGATTATGCCTAATTTATTTTCCCAAAAAATTTAATTAAGGGTCATTAAAGACCACTCTTTAGTGAGAGGCCCATTGTTTCCCTTTTTTTCCTCCTCCAAATCAAGGGGGAGAGACCCCCTTTTATAGGGAAAGGAAGGTCTCTCTCCTTGTCCAACATTCAATGTGGGATTACTCCCACAAAGAAAAACTTCATAGTGTAAACCCCATGTCTAAACTATTAGCAATGTCGTCCGATTAATTTGGTTTGCCTTTCAGCGTTCCCATTTACATCCCTAAATCAAATTAAAATAATAAATATAAAAGGTTAAATAATAAAAGAAAAAATAAACATTTTAGGTTAAAATAACGTTAAAAATGAATCAAGATTGCTATCAACGTAGGAATTAATCAGAGCAAATTGGAGATTGTATGTGCCTTAAGTAATTTTTGAGAAAACTAAACGACCCATGAGCAGGTAGAATTTGGGGTTACTGTATGTAAATCCCCTTTTACTCCATTTCCCTCATTTTTCTTTCCTCCACTCCTCACCACGTTGGAACCCTGGAAATCATTAGAGATAAAGGAAGGAAGGGCAAAATCGGAGATTGAAGGGTGGATTAGAGATCAAATCTCCAGATCTTCATCCCAACCAAGAATTTCGAGTAGGGGTTTTCTCTCATTCACCTACATTGAAGCTAGGGTACTATATATGTATGTTTTAGGTTATCAATGCTATATATTTATGTGATGCTCTCTCTTAGTCTTTTGCAAATATTACAAGTTTAAACAAAGTTAGGGTTGAATACCCATGAAATCCCTTTCTTGTTTCCCAAAAATACTAGTATTTGAGAATGATGGATTTTCTTCTTGAATGTTCTTTGGGATTGATTTCTAACTAATAGTGATTTGTGTTGAGTGTCGAATGTGCGTAGTTCTGATCCTCTTGTATTTTCCTAATAAGTTTATTGGAAATTGCCTCGCAAGGATTTGTGAATTTTTGGAAGATTTTCTTGTAAAGTGAGAACTTATGGAATCATTGGTTATGGGTGAAGATTGTGGGTAGGATATGTTCTTGTATGTTTTGTTGGAAGAATCATGGATGAGAGATTCCTTGTAAGGATGCTCAATTCATTTCAAGAGGTTCCTTGTAAGGATGCTTTAGAAACATGACTATGATGAGTGAGAGGTTCCTTGTAAGGACGCTCAATTCATTTTCAAGAGGTTCCTTGTAAGGATGCTTGAAAAACATTACTATGATGAGTGAGAGATTCCTTGTAAGGATGCTCAACTATTCTTAAGAGATTCCTAATAAGGATGCTTGAGAAACATGACTATGATGAGTGAGAGGTTCCTTGTAAGGATGCTCAATTCATTTTCAAGAGGTTCCTTGTAAGGATGCTTGAGAAACATTACTATGATGAGTAAGAGGTTCCTTGTAAGGATGCTCAACTATTCTTAAGAGGTTCCCGGTAAGGACGCTTGAGAGACATTACTGTGAAGAGTGAGAGGTTCTTTGTAAAGGATGCTCAATTCCTTCTCAAGAGGTTCTTAGTAAGGATTCTTGAGTAACAAAGATAATATTGAGGGGGTAGAGGTTACCGTTAAATATGCTACCTACCCAAGAGAACCTTGAAGGGGGTGGAGGTTACCGTTAAGTATGTAGCCTGCCTAAAAAGAATGGTTGGATATTATATGGTGGCGGTTGTTCTTCCTTACTCGTTTGCTCGTGCATTTAATTAGGTGGTTTACATAAACTGAGATATGTACGAAAAGTCCTTGTTTATGTCAATTGTATATCTATGTTATGTTAAAAGAAAAATGAGACCTCTTGTTTTTCCATACTTTACAAACCTGCTGCAGTTTGGGTGGATTTTCCTCTGAGCAGTGCTCACACCCCCGCCCCACCCCCGCCCCACTTATGACCATTTCGATTTTACATTTGAGGGAGGCGACGGGGTTGAGGAACTTTTTTGCATTAGGGGCTCCACTCGAGGGACTTTAAATCAGGAGTCCGGCCAGTGAAGGAACTCATGCACGAGGACTATGATAGTGAAGGGCAGGAGCTATCTTATTATTTTTTGGTTTGTAATTTTTGGATAGAATATCCAGTTTTGTATATTTACAGAAGAAGTTTTGTAATAAAAACTTATTTTGATTTGTTCAATATGGTGTTGGATAGTTTTCCTAGGTTTCAGTTTGCGTGTAGGATAAGTATAGAGTTAGTAGTATTGAATGGAATGTATTGGGAGAGAGCAGGAAGTGCAGGAAAGGAAGAAGATGAGGGGGGCTATTGCCGGAAGTTTTAACCGATCATGACCATAAATTCTTTGTCGCGGCAGGGGTTTAGCCGATTTGTGACAATGGGTTTCATGTCGCGGCGAGGCTTAGCGCGAGTAAGGGCATCTTAAGGTCGCGGCAAGACTTCTAAGTCGCAGCGAACGCCGGCTGCAATGGCCGTGACATAGTTTTCGCCGATGTGGCAACGAGTTCTCAAGTCCCAGGCCTTGGGCGTCGTAACATGGTTTTCTTGTTGCGGCGGCACCTGGTCATCATGCGTGGCCCGTGTGCGACCAAATGGCACTGAAATGTGTTAATTCACAGGATATATCGATACTTGGATTTTACGGATATGTGAAAATATCGAGTCAAATATCGGTGGATATTTTAATGAAATATCGAGTAAAGCAAAATTAACTAAAATACTTTGAAATTCATGAAAATACTTTGTTGAATTATAAAAACATAAATAAGCAAATATACACTTATTGAAGATATTCATTATAATTTATCGAAATTATTTACAATAGTAATTTAAAACCAAAATGAAGACGAAGTGGCTCATTACATTATTTGATGAAAGGATTCTATCTTGATGAAAATAATATTCATAATAAGATCTTCAAAATATTGAGATAAATAAAAATAAAAAAATAATTTGAGAGTTAAATGAAGCTTGGATGTGTATGGATGAGTTTGTAAAAAGATTGTATGATTTTAGGGGTATTTATAGAATTTTAGTGAAATAGTCGTTCTAGATATTTTAGATATTTCTGATATTTTTTGAGAAATTTCAACACATGCGGCATTGGCAGATAAAGTCTCGAAATTTCTCAATATTCGACCATTTTCTTAGATTTTTGGCCAACGATTATCAATTGGCGGTTGGTTTCGAGCTTCACTTAGATCGTAGATATTAATTTGAAAAATCGAAATTTTGTTCTTTGAGTGCCTTGAGAGGAGGCCAGAGTTGCAACAGAGTTTGGCTTGGGGGAAAGGATTTGTGTTGCAACAGGATTTTCTTGTCGCAATGGTACGGCCAGGATTGGGCCCTCGTCGTGTGAGGCTTTTCGTAATCACGACGAGAGTTAGCTGAGGCGGGTACCTATCCGCGGCCAGGATTGTTTTAAAATTAGCGACAAGGTTTTGTCCAAGCCTAAAGGGCTTCTATCGTAACAGGGAAACTCTATGTCACGACATGGATGGTCAGTAGAAGGGAGAGTTCCTATCACGACAGAAGATTTTCGATCGTGACAAAGGCGGAAACCTGACGGCGCCTGCCGTGATAGTGCTCTGGCCAGGGACTGCAGTCGCTGACGGACTTGTCTAGGCCAGCGATTACCTTGTCGACGCAGTTCCACAGGACAGTTCCGCGGACTTACGGCAATCTCTAGCATAAAATATAACTAATGAACCATACTCTCCTCTTCAATTATGTTTCATATGCATTAATGAGATTTTAAAAACTAAAATATTCTATGTTTTTTTCTTCATTAAAATCTTTAATTTGGATGTTTTCTATAAATTGAAACTTGATATACCATGTACTATTTAAGGCGTAAGACGTACGGAGGCGCAAAAGCCTCTTGAGGAGCCTTAAGCTTGCGAGCTTTTTAAATGTCTAGCATCCTCTGCAATATGAATAAAAATTATATATCTCACTAAATATTGTCTATAGTTTTTATCTAATAATAAAATATAATAAAAGAAATGACATCAAACATAAAAATCAAACATCACTAGTGTTTCCCATCATCACAAACATTTTCAAAACAAAATAACAAGCAAAAATAACAAATACCATTAGTGTTTTCCATCATTACAAAAATTCTAAGTTCCAAAATAAAATAAACATTCATGGATCTGCATCAAATTCTAAATAAAGAAAGAAAATCGTCATCGATATCATTATTCTCATCATCAATATATTTTTTCTATTTTTTTAATTATATGTTAGAATTTTTCCATATTTTAATATTTTTTTCAAAAAATTTACCTATTTTACATGAATTTTTGGAATTTTATTTCTATTTTTCAAAATTTGTGATATAGTTTTTCAAAAATTTACCCATTTTTTACATAATTTTTGGAATTTATTTCATTAATTTTCATAATTTTTCTTATTTTTATATGATTTTTTAAAAAATTACCTATTTTTATATAATTTTTTGAAAATTATTTTCTATTATTTTCATTATTTTTAAAAGACATTTTTATCATTAAGAATATCAGTTTTAGTCTTTCGTATAAACATTTTTGAGTTTTTTTGATAAGCTTTTCAATGAAACTTATTAAAATAAGCAAAAAATGACTTATAAGGGATCATAAACTATTTTTATAAGCACTTCTAAATATCTGCAATTTTTGTTAAAAATACTTATATAAGAAGATAAACTCCAATAAGTTATAAATAAGTTCTCCCAACGCACCCATTTAGGTACGCCCTGCTTGGTAGAACTCCCCGTAAATCAAAATACTGTAAATTAATGTTAACAAATGTAGAGTAGAACTAAAAAACAAATAAAATTCATAAAATATAACATGTAAAGAAGAAGGCTTAGTGGACTGGGCTAATGGTCCTAACGGGGCCAACGCAATTGAGCTACTGGGCCCAACTTATTATCCATTTTATTATATATATATATATATATATAGCGTCGTGTCCATAGCAAGAACTCACAAGTAACAAGAACGACCTTGTCCTCCATAATCCGTACAGACTTCAATGATTATGACTCACAGCCCATAGCTCCCAAAGTGGGCCTGGCCCAATCAATGGAGCCCCTCACCCACCCACCGCTCTGCCTCGCCGCAGCGTTGTTCTCGTAAGCCTCCTGCTTCCCAAGCTCCGCCTCCGCCATCTTCTCCTCTTTTCTCTGCGTCACCATTCGCTTCTCCATCTCATCCTTGGCCGACAACTTCTCCACCTGGATGAACATATACTACATTCATTTTAGGAATTAATGAAGACAGGAATTACCTCCTTACCTTTTCTTGGACAGTGGCTTTGGTTTTCTCCAAACCAGCCTTGGCTGAAGCCGCGACGTTCGCAGCTTTTTCCTTCATACCTTCCATTTTCTGTCAATATTTTCCTCTTCCTCTTCCTCTCCAACTGCTCAAAAACAGAGTTTACGGCAAATACATTGGATCTTCAACAGTTCCGCTCATATAGAAGTAGAAGGGGAGGAAGGTGGTGATCACTGTGTCCACACTTGTCGTTGAGAACTGCTACGTGGAGGCAGGAAAGTGTATTATTCACGCTTAAGACATGTGCCCCCGACACTTGTCAACTGGGCCACCTAGCTCTACATGGGCCAAATGATTCATAACCAGATTCTACCACCACGTAAGGCTAATTATAAGTCTTGAATATGATCAATGCAGATCCTTGTATTTGCGCACAGTTTCGTAAATATAGGTAATTACCGAACCACATAAAAAGATTATGTAAGACTTACTTTATTGTATACACTTTATATTTACTCTGTATATACTAAGACCTCTAGGGATGGTTCAAATGCATTTTGCTAAAGTCCGAAACAAGATCACAATTTGAACACCAAAGACTATGATAAGGAGAACACACTTATTTTTGACAAAAATGATTATCAATATTCATCAAAACGTCTTTGTCCCTTATCAATCTTCAATTCTTAAGCTTGAGCTTCAAATACAAGTGAGAGATTTAAACACTCAAGCTAGGTAACAAGTGTTCTAAAATGTTTTTTCCCATCTAAGAGTCCAATTAATCTAGACACATTAACCATCTATTTATCAGTTATTCTAAAAAAGCACTGAGAAATTTTGTATTTTAACATTAGAAAGGTTAGAAACTCAACTCTCGTTAAGAGCCTTTACACAATAACTCTAAAAACTTTGAAGTTTTTGAACAAATCTTTGCCCATTTTGATCACAGAAATTTTACACACACAACCCATACATTTGCATGGAATAAATATAATGAAAAAAGCACCCAAGTAAGATAAAATACAACCATATATATAGGCATCCAGAAGGACTGTACTGAAGGGATTCAACCATATTGTGTAGGGGAAGAGAAAAGAGAAGATAACACAAGAGGCGTATTTTCTTGAATTCTACTGCATTATTCAAAAAGATGTGGCCTAATATATAGGCATTACAAACCATAACAGAAATGGAAACGTGCAAACATGTAAACGTGGAAAACCAAAAGTGCAAGGACTCAAGAGAGAAAATAGGAGTGGACTCAACAGACTGAACAAACTGATAATGGACTCAACAAACAGATAAAATTAATAAAATAATAATAATAACTGCAGCAGATATATCGTGAATTTTGGATCATTTTCCAACATCCCCCCTTGATCCAAATTCATGCACTCCAAGCTGTTTCCTGAATTCTTCATGTTTGCTCCTAGGAAGGGACTTTGTTAATATATCAGTCATTTGTTTTTCTGTACCACAAAACTCTAATGAGATTACACCATCTGCCACAAGTTCTCTAATGAAATGAGCTCTAATGTCAATATGTTTTGTTCTGCCATGGTAGACCGGATTCTTCATCATGGCAATTGTTGATTTGTTGTCATATATAGAGGATCAATGTTGCTCCATCTTGTTCTTTTTTCATATCAGAAAGAATTCTTCTCAGCCAAATTGCTTGGCATGCTGAGGAAGCTGCAGCCATATATTCAGCTTCAGAGGAAGATAAGGCTTTGGTTGGCTGTTTTTTTTAGCTCCATGTTATGACTCTTGAGCCAAAGCTAAAAGTGAAACCTGAAGTACTTTTTCTATCTTCCATACAACCTGCCTAGTCACTATCAGTAAATTCACACAGCCTGAAGTTTGTGGTCTTACCATACCATATTCCAAAGTTGATTGTTCCAGCTACATATCGCATGATCCTCTTTGCTGCTCCAAGATGGTGCTTAGTTGGATTATGCATAAACCTGGATATGACTCCAACAGAATAGGCAATGTCAGGTCTTGAATGAGTTAAATACACCAAACCACCCACCATATTTCTGAATTGTTTCCCTTTGGCATATTCAGTACCATCATTTGCTTGTAGTTTCTCATTCAAATTCATAGGTGTCAGAGCAGTCTTGCAATGTAGCATGTTGAATCTCCTTAAGAGATCAATTGCATATATTTTTTGGGAAATAAAAACTCCATCTTCAACCTGTTTCACTTCTATACCCAGAAGTAGTGCGAAGCACCCGTCTGTAATTTCAAACCTTTTTCATGTTCACTTGAAACTCTCTCATAAGAGATGAAGAAGATCCCATATATATCATGTCATCAACATATAAACAAACAAGAAGAAGATCTTTACCTTGCTTCTTAATATAAAGAGTGGCCTCATTCTTGCTCCTGTCAAACCCATTCTGAAAGAAGTGAAAATCAATCATTTCGTACCATGCACGAGGGGCTTGTTTCAAGCCATATAGAGCTTTCTTCAATTTATACACATACTCCTCCTTTCTAGGGATTATAAAACCCTCTGGTTGTGAAACATATACTTCTTCTTTCAATTCTTCATTCAAGAATGCAGATTTAACATCAAATTGATAAATTGGCCAATTTACCTGAGCGGCTAGGGCTAGAAATGTTCTTACAGTTTCGAATCGAGCAACAGGAGAGAAAGTATCTTCATAATCCACACCTTCTTGTTGTGAGTATCCTTTTGCAACCAAACGTGCTTTGAACTTTTTCAAACTTCCATCAGCATCATACTTTGTTCAAAATACCCATTTTACTCCTATAGTATTCCTTCCTTTAGGCAATTTCACAAGATCCCATGTGTTGTTCTTTTGTATGGCTGCTATCTCTTCTCTCATTTCTTTATTCCACTCTTCCTTCTCTATGGCTTCTTTGAATGTGGTTGGGTCAGCTACATACATAGCATTTGTTGTAGCATATACATCTGCAGAGATCTAAACTTTTGTGAGACTTCTTCCTCTGTTGAACTGTTGTTGGATGAACTGCTACTAGACGATCTGCTAGCTGTATCTGAGGAGGTTCTATTTGATGGTGATGATGGTGGAGTCTGCTGCCACCTTTCTAGTGGTATTTCTTCACTTTCAATTTGCAGTTCAAAATTGATTTCTCCTTTTTCATCTTCATGCCATGTCCATCTCCCTTCTTCATTGAAAATGACGTTTCTGCTTATGATGATTTTGCCATTTTGCTGAAGTCCGAACAAGTTCACAATTTGAACACTAAGGATTATGATAAGGAGAACACACTTATTTTTGACAAAAATGATTGTCACGTCTTTGTCCCTTATCAATCTTCAATTCTTAAGCTTGAGCTTCAAATACAAGTGAGAGATTTAAACACTAAAGCTAGGGAATACTTTCGAAGTTTTGTCCTAAATTGCCAACCTAACCAAGCAGAAAGTAACAAGTGTTCTAAGATGTTTTTTCCCATCTACGAGTCCAGTTAATCTAGACACATTAACCATCTATTTATCAGTTATTCTAAAAAAGCACTAAGAAATTTTGTATTTTAACATTAGAAAGGTTAGAAACTCAACTCTCGTTAGATATATATCATAACTCTAAAAACTTTGAATTTTTTGAACAAATCTTTGCCCATTTTGATCACAGAAATTTTACACACACAACCCATACATTTGCATGGAATAAAAATAATTGAAAAAGCACCCAAGTGAGATAAAATACAATCATATATATATATAGGCATCGAGAAGGACTGTACTGAAGGGATTCAACCATATTGAAGGGACATATATAACTAGTTCCAACGCTGTATTTTCCGGTTGAAGATGCCTGGTCCGTATGTGGAGATGAAAATCTCAACAAGAAGGGGAAATTGCAGTAGTACGAAGAGAGTGACCGGAACACATGCAAGTAAAATGACCGGAATAATAACCACCTTGGTTGATCGTTCCTTCAGCGAAAGAGCAATGGCAGCACAGAAAGCTATCATCATGGTTGCAATAGAGAAGAAAAGGGTGGAAAGGCCGATTATCAGCTTCGTGGGCAACCGTGGCGAGAATTGTTTTCTGCATATTGTGATGTCAGGATTCCCAGGAACATCAACACTGACGTAGTGGCAGAAAAGAGTGAGATGGAATCAGATAATATGAAGACCGTGAACAAGTCATTCCCTAGGAATATTGGAGCGCCTTTTTCGTCGTTGCCACCAGGAATAGTAAAGGCTGTAGCAAACATAATGGTGACAATGAGAGCTGCTACAAATGATCCAGATGTTGCTGTATCCTTCATCCATTTCTCCCCTTCTTTCACCATGTTTGCATACTTTCTCAGTGAACAACTCACTCGGCTTTTCCGTCACGTTTACAAGGTCCTTGCATATGGGCGGCACAATGCTTTCCACCTCCTGCAGAAGAATGCTACTATGATGTAAGTGAATTTTATGACTGGTTTTATGTATATAAACCAAAAAGGAAATTGAAAAAAAAAAAGTCTAGGATTCTCACCTTAATTAATTTTTCTAGAATCTAATTGCATAAATGTCAATGGAAGGAAGGATTTAAAGGTGGATATTTATAATTTTCTGTTCTTTATTTCTTTTACCTATGAATGTACGTAAAATGGGTATAAAGGTTCCAAATTACCTGTCACAGGTTTGACCACTGAATTCTTGTTAAGGTATGTACATAAATAGGACATTGATCTACAACAAAACAAAATTAAAGAAAATCATCATCAATATCATTATTCTTATCATTAATAGATTTTTCTTTTTCTAATTTTTAATTATATGTTAGAATATTTTTCATATTTTTTTCAAAAAATATTACAAATTTCTATTTTTCACAAAATTTTTATCCATTTTTACATACATTTTGAATTTATTTCATTAATTTTCATAATTTTCCTATTTTATATGATTTTCAAAAAAATTATCTATTTTTAGATAATTTTTGAAAATTGTTATTTATTTATTTATTTATTTTAAAATGACATCTAGTATTTCGAATAAGCATTTTTAAGCTTTTTTTTTAATAAGCTTCCCATGAAGCTTATTAAAATAAGCTAAAAAATGTTAATAGGGGTCATAAACTATTTTATAAGCTCTTCTAAATATTTATAATTTTTGTCAAAAGTACTTATATGAGAAGACAAGATCAAATAAACTATAGATAGACTCTCCCACAGCACCCATATTAGTGGATCAGATCTTGGCCCATAATTGCTAGTCGAGAGATTTATGACGTAAATGTAGTTTGGTTGAGATAGAATGGCAACCCAACCCACTTATATCCATACGCATGGATCTGAGAGAGGGCTCTCAAATCCTTTCCTTAATTTCCACAGCAGCACCCAGCATTCAATTCCTTTCACACCCATTCCTATGGTTAGCAGAGACATTCGAAGCCAACCATATGAGATCCCATTTAGGTACGTACTGCTTGGTAGAACTCCACATAAATCCAAATACTGCAAATTAATGTTAACAAATGTAGAGTAGAACTAAAAAACAAATTGATAGGGTTTAAAAATAGGCTTGCGGGCCGGCGACGAGCCAGAAGAGTGATACGCCTGACCTTGATACCCGAGGGCTCCACCGATTACGGAGCCGAATCGGGGCGAGGGCGAGTCAATGACGATCTGAATGAATTGGAAGCCATATCCTCTGTCCAGTTATTGTATCGCTCATACGAGAAAATAAGTAACCCCCAGCAATATATTATCGAGTCGATCCAGTAAACCTTATCGATAAGGAAGGAAAATAATAACGGATCGCCGCGAGTTGGATGCTCCCCGATAAGGAAGGAGAGTTATCTCAAACAAACAACTCCTTCTATATCACATGCCCAATCAGATATGGACTAAAATAAAAATATCAGTCCAGTGGAAAGGACTCTAATCACCATCCATTTGGTTGAACATCTACTTATAATCTGTGGGCCCAGCCCAGTCGGTGAAAGGTGCCCGGTTCACGATCACATAAAACTCATAGGCTTGGTCTTTCTTTTTCCTAAGAAGCGACTTAGGCATCGGAGTGTACGGGCGACCCTCGTAGGCCCCCTTATTATTTTACATTCTTGCGAGAGAGAAGCGGCGTCTGGAAGCGCGGTTGGCAACACCAGCGGTGCAACGATCATACCTCAACCGGACAATCCGGGCGCGCGCATCCTGGCCCCCGAACAATCGGTCGGCCCAGCTGACCCTACGCTCGGCCGGTTCAGGTTGAAAAAGCATCATCGGTTGGCGCGGAATGCAGCGGGGAACGGCAGTTCGCTATAAATATGGCGATTTCTCGATTCGCGATGGTATCGACGAGGAACACAGCGAATGCTTCCAACGCGAAGTGTAGAGATCCACGGGCAATGCATATAGTGAACCTCACGGGACGATAGAAGCGTGCAGAAACCAATACAACGAAGTGGAAACGCCGTCTGTCAATCAACGTCGATGGAAGAATTGGAAACAACTTACGAGCCGGTTACAGCATCCGCGGGAGGCGATAGACCCGGGAGGCCGCGACATTTCCTCCCCACGAGAGCAACGCGACCTGACATTCAGGAGGCGGCGAAGCGAATCGATGGGAGGCACGGTTGTCGGCCCCTGCGAGAGGAGGAGAAAGCGAAGCAATGCTTGGGGCGTGTATGCGACAGTACCACATCACCCTCGGCCCGGGACCGGAGAGGCGGACATGGGACGGAGGTTTGAGTCTTGACAAAGAGCTCGATCGTGTGAAGGAGGTGGTTAAGGGATGCGCCAGGACACTTATGGATACCTTGGTACAACAAACCCGAATCTCCACTTCACGGTAAGGTCGCGCTTCCACTAGGCGAAGTTCGAATGCCACAAATAGAAACATTCGTCGTCGAGACCGGATTGATCCTACCAATGCCCCACAAAAAATCAGATGGAGCTACATGGGTATCAGGACCCGGTGTGATGCAGGGCATTCGCCACTACGCTAAAAGGACCAGCCTTGGCTTGGTTCAACAGAATTCCCCCTTCGTCCATCTCGTCATTCAGGGAACTATCCATTGCGTTCGTCTCCCACTTCATCGGAGCCAGAACGTATAGAAAGCCGAGTTACCATCACGTTGGCCAGTCAGCGGGGCTCATGAGGAAGAAGCTGAAGTCATACGTGCAAGGTTCATATTTGAGTCCACGAAATAGACATACTAGATGAGAAATTCGCCATCCACGGCCCATTCATTGCAGGATTAGAGTCTGTCCGAAGGACTTGATGTTTTCCATCTCGAAGAACCATGTGACATGGCGAGGGGTACTCGTAAGCGAGAAATATATAAGCGGCGAGGAGGCCCTCATATCAAAGAAAGAGAGTTCTTCCACCCAGTAAAGAAAAGTCACGTGAATGACAGCGAGACGGAGCCCGAAATAAGCGACGAGAGAAATCCTAAGGAAAGGCGTGAAGCGATCCCGCAAAGGCGGGGCCTCGGAGATGGGATGCAGGTTTACGCCAATCGGACAGTTTCTTGGCGTTACTCACCTCGGCGTTTCACCCCTCGGCCCGGCCTCGGTGTCACACGGGTCTGCGCCGATGCGAAGCGGAGTTCCTAAGATGGCTGACCATATGGTCGGACCACCGCCCTGAGAGACAGAGAATGTGCGAGTTCCACGGGGATTACGGGCATCGCCGCGGACAATTGTATAAGCCCGAAGAGAGATAAAATACTTAATACAGCGGATACCTCAGGCGTTTCATATCTGCGGGGAACCAAACCCGAGAATCAGACCGAGTCGGGCGAATCGAGGAACCGGGCCTCGGCTGTAGCAACCACCTCGTGACGGCCTTTCGGCCATCAATGACCCCTTGGAGAAATCCGCGTGATCCGGGGACTGGGGAGAAGGGGAGAATCTAGTTCGGCTCCGGAAGGCCTGGCGTGGCATCGGATCGGTGGGACGGAGATACAAGCGGTAACTGCGGTAGCGACTCGGCACTACCATCGCGTCTACGACTCGGGACACGGAGGGATGCGGTATCCCACGGCGACCCATTGGTGGTTAAACCGATCGTGGCCAACACAGCGATTCCATCGGGTTTTAATTGATAATGGGGTTCGGCTAACATCATCTTAGCCTCGGCCCAGCCCGACAAAATGGGCATTGGGAGAGAAAAGCTAGATCGGAGTCAGCACACATCTGTGGGGTTTCGGTACTACCATTAGGCTTGATTCAGGTGCTAACCACCAGGAGAGCCCCACTTGCCGGCGGCGACGACTGGCCAAGGTTCATATAATGGGCATGAGTCAGCTTATAACATGTTCTTTGAGGCGAGACCCTCTGTCAAAGCAATAAAAATACATCCTCAGCGTATCACGCGATAATCAGTTGACCACATGGTGAGGAATGGTCAGGAGATCGGCCAAGTGGGTGCTGCCGCCTCCATGGAAACAAAGGGCGGAGTTGACAACGTGAATGTAGGCAGAGAAGGCTTGACATGCGCGGCGAGTGACGGCGAGGCGCGGTGTATAAAATGCCATGCCTAAATACGCAGTCTGCTTGTCGCCTCAAGTAATATAGTGTACTAGTGTCACAGTATCGATCCACGGGGAAAAGATGAATTGACTACAGATGTTACGCTTTTAATATCACGAATACATGATTCTAAGAGAAAGTTAAGTACTAAACTGTAACTAAGCTATTGGTTTTGGTGAATTGATAATGTAGGAGCCCTGAGGTTAAATCTCCCCCTGTCACATTCGATGGATTATTCTCTAAAGATGTTGTTATTAGATTGTTTATAACATATCAATGGCGAGGTGATCTTGCCCTCGAGATATCCTCTCTCAGGTATATTCGCCTATTTAAATTGAATAGAATCGAGTATATCTCTATCTCGACTCGGTATTGATGCTTAATGTTCAACCCCAAAAACCACCTTCGGGTTCGAATATCTCTATTACGAATCGGCCACAAAGGCTACTCTACGGATCCTGAATACCCTCATCTCTCGAATCACCGGATCTTGAGTGTAAGTATGTGTATTGGCCAGATATTATCATATAATTAACATGCAGTATAGAGCGGTCTTGATAAATTAACAACAATTGATTAACATGAAGGTTAGAATTCTAATCCATTATGCATGACGGGGGTTTGATACTTAACCCTAGAAATGAGTTTAGAACATCATGAAAGAAAAGCAAAATATGTAATGTGAAGAACATCCTCATGTGATCAAAAATAATCAAAACAATAATGAAAAAAACCAATACCACAAAGTCGAGAGATCCTTGAAGTCTGTGTTGCAGGTTCTCCAATTCGTATCTCGGCGCCACGTTCTTCCAATCTTCTTCAATTCCAGAAACCCTCTACCGCATTTAATAATGAGATGCGATTTTTTGAGCTAGCGTGTGACGTGGTGGCGTCGCGACGTGGTGGCCCATCATGACGTGGCGTGAACATCCTTGCATGCTCCTCATTTCTCCAAAATGGCTTCCAAAAGTTATTCTTTTCGCCTCATCATGCCTGTATTCCAAAATAAAAACTAAATAAGGAATCTAATCACCAAAACTATATAAATAATGCCAAATCAACATGAAAATGCAAGGCGTGAGTATAATCCCGGAGTGTTTTAAGCGCTCATCCACTGAGCTTAATTTCTTGCTTGTCCTCAAGCAGAGCGACTCACAAACGAGAACAACACGGAGCATCATGCAACTAACACTAAGACAATGGTGCTCATGCTGAAAAATAAGGGATCAATTTGGACTAACTCACATATTCGATGTTTTGCTCGATGGTCAATGAAGGCACACAGATACTTGACTTTCGGTGACTTCGATTGAGGTAGGTGAACTGACTAGTGCATCAACTCCCATGGTGTTCAATGGCGGTTCCCAGGAAACCCACAATGTGCTCATTGATTGGATGGCCTCAGATGTACCTAAATTCGATACCCCGAACTTAAGGTTCAACTTACCTATTAGGGAGAAGCGAACTAGACAAGGATAAGAACGCACCTATTTATTCATGTCAACATAACTAGAAATTTCTATGTACCAAAAGCAAAATGGAAGAAAACCTAGTGCCAAGTAGTTTTAGTCAAGTGTTCCTGTAGCGGGGTTCCATTGGTGACTCCCCACCAGTTGGTTAAGGGCACCAGGCATTCAATTCCCTTCAAACTTCACCAGAGACACTCAACGAGCTTCGATGGCCCTAGGTTGCGTGAATAATCCATCGTACGTCCCCATGTAGCGAGGCGGAGTGAAGTCTGATGACTCCGGCCGGTTGGCTACCAGGCATTAGGCTTTTGATAGGCCCTAAGGCCCATGCGGGATTCAGGTTAGGATGATCCAGCTTATTCCTATATTTATACTATTGTTGTCATATTTCTTTCTTTTTCTCTTTTCTATTGTTTTTGTATTTTTCTCTTTTGGTTGGGGCTCGATGGCGATCCTCTTTTAATTAGGTGTCCCATCACTTGAATGGTTCAAATCTCCCTAGGTTGATCGAACTTTAGTGGTTGTTCGGCACCTATGCATACTCTGTAAGTCACTAATGTGTGTGTGTGATAGGGTCTTTGAGAATTGGTGTCTTGACTACCCGGGATTAGTTCACTGGCTCTTTTCACCTATTCAACCTAATTACCGAGCATCAAGCAAATATATGCATTTTGAACAAGTCTATAGTGCATTGATCAAATGATCCTCGATTTTCAGCATGGCATCTGTATGCGACTATTACTCTGTCTTGCGAGAATGTCTTGAAGCACCTGAGCAACTGACAATGATTCCCCGAAAATAAGCAAAATATGCAATGCGCAATAACTTCAGCAAAAACCTAAACACTACCTACAACTGCATGTAATACTAAAATAAAACACAACTCATATGCGAACAATATGATGCTATAAACTCACTAAACCAAACAACGGAAACAAAAGCGATAAGCAAACACTTAACAAAATACCCCCGAACAAAGATCGGTATCCCCACTTGGTAAAATAAACAGAGGGTAAGGGACTCCCACAGTAGATCCTTTGCGGTGGCGGTGGCGGTGTTGGTGGAAAATTTGGGAATTTGTATTTGAGCTGCATAATCCTCTTCAACTGCTTGTGGGATGATGCTTTGATTGGGCCGAGCGGTGCGCGCATGTCGGCGCGCAAGCGCCTCCGTGTCACGATGCGAGGACATTTCGGTGCTCCCCGAGTCTCATCCAGTCACGTCAAGCGGCTCGATGGGGAAACACTTGGGTCCTCAGTGCGGTGAAGGGCTAGGAGGAGCGGCGCACGAGGGGCTCTTTGGGGTGGTGGAGAAGTGGGTGGGCCAGGGACGGCTATGTCGTGTCACCGAAGTCGCGGGCAGATGGTCGGGCTTCGTCCTCGTGCGAGGGCTCATGGCCTTCCAGTCGTAAAACCCCCATCGGGTTGCACCGGGTGTGTCCAGCAATGGAGTATGGTCTTAATTGGGTGAAACCGGGCCTCATTGGTGTCAAAGGGCACCGGTTATAAGGATGGCATCCTCGATAGCACTTGACGTCGAATGGTATGTCTGTAGAGATGGCGTGGTTGAAGCGAGGGCGGTGGGCGGTCACCTCACGCACATTCGTCGTGATTATAAGGCGCGGAGTGATGAGTGATGCCATACCTTAGGAATGTAGGCCCAGATGCTTGGCCTTGAGAGTTTCTTGCTGCGTGGCCGCGTGGTGATCGCCATCACCTGACCTTTGTGGTCAACCTCGGATGACCTCATGGTAGTCGGGGTGCTCGTGAATGATCGAAGGGCCGTGGGATATGCTCGAGGCCATAGTAGCTATTGATCATTTCCCTTGTGAAGTCGACCAATACACCTCGCACCTGACCTTTTGAGGACGTGAGCGAGGTTGGCGATAAATTCGAACTACGCTCGTGGCGGGTGAAGCGGGGTTGGCACAACACGCCAACCCTTGGCCTCGATAGTTTATAAATCGTGAGGTGGTGAAACCCCCTTCTCCTTAATGAAGGATCGGTTTTGCAAATTATGCTAAAGCGATCCGCGACATCCTTGTTACAAAGCGCGGGCATCGAATGTGGGAGTCGGGGCCTCGGCGGCCCAGGCGCTCAGCCGCGACGACTTTGCCGTTTGCCAGACATCCTAAGTTAAACCCAAATAACAAACACCTAATATGCACGACAAAAATTAACTTCAAACACTACCTAAAGACTCGATCAAGACCTAAAAGAGGACTTCAAAAAACCTAATGTGAATCTAGTTAACGAAATGACCCCTAAAAGACCTCTAGGCTACACAAAAACACATAAAGAGCCACTATGACTATACGAGCTAGAATCGGACACGGTGGTGGAAGCCACTATGGTCAAAAGCAGGCCAATGGTGAAAACACGGTCGAGAAAGAGAAGATCTCTTATGGATCGTTGAGCTCCGTCACGACTAAGGGTGCAGGGTTGGGAGGAGATAGCGATGCGGTGAAAGGCGAAAATGGCCTATTGCGGTTTAAAACCCCGGTCTCACGTCGCGACGTGCGAGGCCGTCGCTGACGTGTGGCAAATGATTTGGCGATGTCGCGACGTGCGGGACAGCGTCGACGTGCTGAAGCATGTCAAAATGGCGTCGCGGCGTGAAATCCCATGTCGCTGACGTGGCAACGAATGTTAAAATAGCGCCCTTGATAGAATACGTCGCTGACGTGGCGAAGAATCTCGAAATTTTGATACATTATCACATTACTTTTGAGAACTCTCCGTGTGAACTTCATTAGGTCATTGAACCGCAGCGCCAAGACGCACCCACGCTTAGGGTCTGCAATTAAACCAACAAACAAAAACATTGATCATGAACCATGACTAGAAACCAAAAATTCTTTGAAAATAACATAGAACTTAAAACTACGAATTTAAGAACACTTGGGTTGCCTCCCGAAGCGCTATGTTTAATGTCGTTAGCTCGGCTGACCACGAGATCTCGATTGTGCGATATTGCTTAGAAGAAAGTGGAAATTTTTGCAGCGTCTCCTTTTAGTGTGCACACCACATGTTCAGGTGGATGAAATACTCTTGTTCATGTACTTGCCCTCCTCGGTGTCGCACTACGTACAATATGAAACTCTGGAAGTTATTCGCCTTGTCTTGCAAAATCTCTGTATAATGAAGTTCTGAGATATCTTCATTTGGATCGTCGTCCGGATGCTTCATGGGCTGGAATACATGGAAAATGATCTCTTCTCCTTGGACTCTCAATTTGAGTTCCTGCCTTGCACATTGATTTGAGGCTTTCAGTGGCGGGAAGGAATTAGAGTATAATTGGGCTGAGTCGTCTTCCTCCATGTGTCTAGAATGACGAAGTCTGCTTGGAAGAAACGGGTACCAACTTTACTAGGACATTTTCGATTATACCCGAGGATGTTGATAAGACCTATCACGCAAGTTTACCCAAGCCCGATTGTAGTCGATTTGGCTCCCCAGCTTGCTTTAAACATCGAAACGGCATCAAGTTGATGCGGCCCCAAATCCTGAGGCTTTTCGGATACTTGGTTCCCTATAGAGAACGGTATAGCAAAGCTGCCAGGATCTTGAAGTTTTGGGGGGAGTTTCTTTTGCAGGATGGCACTGCATTCCTCAGTTAAAGCGATGGTCCCATATTCCTCTAACTTCTTCTTACTCGCCAAGATCTTTTTCATGAATTTCACGTAACTTGGCATGTTCTCCAGTGCCTCCAAAAAGGGTATATTAATATGTAGCTTCTTGAAGATGTCAAGAAACTTTGCAAATTGCTTCTCTAACTTACCTTTCTTCAACCTGCGAGGATCTGAAATTGGTATAAGCGGAGTTATCACATTTTCAATACATTTCTTGTTCCTTCCCTAACTTTATTATCTTTGATTACTCTCGTATCTCGGGGTTGCTCATCTTGTATTTGGCCTTTTAGGATGCTGTGGTCTTGCTCCTTAATTTTCTGTTCTCTTACTGCTAGTTGCGACTCCGGGATTTCCAACTCTTTTCCACTCCTTAGAGTGATGGCCTTGCCGGTACTCTTTCCTTCTCCCTACAGGGTTTACCTGCGAATTGCTTGGTAGTGAACCTGTTGCCTCTCTGTCAATAGATTGGCCATTTGCTTGTCTGTACCTCCGATTTCTCAAGCTGTCTTTGCTTGGTTTTTCAATTGGGTTGCTTGCTGTTGCATATTTGCCTTTGTCTCATTCATGAAGGCGGTGTGTGAGGTGAGCATCTTTGCTAGGGCTTGTTCTAAGTCTACCTTTTTCTCAGGAGGTGGTTCACTATCTCGGTTTGATGGTATATTGTTAGGTGTGCCGCCTTACCCTTAGTAGTTTTAGTATTACGATTACGATTGTTCGCCACCCCTTGTCCACGATTACGATTCACGGTAGTTGTTTCCCCATGCGGTCGCTAGCTGGTGATTGATTGGTGAACCTCGACACGTCTTGAGCTTGCTCTGATAGGGTTCTGACCGACAATGTCACCTTACTATCGCATTAGCAAAGTCACCTGACTCCATTGGGTGGTGCATGTAACTGTCTTTGTTCCTGGCGCCTATTTAGGCTGTTTGGTCGGTGAGCCATATGATTTACCCGGATTGTTGAGGACTTCATTATGCATGCCACCCGCAGGTGTTCTTGGTGTAGCCTTCTCTCTAGGCCGCGATTAGTGTTGGTTTGCGACGCTCTTTAATATCACCATGCAGCAGTGCGTGGTTTTCTTCATCGATGATCCTCCGGTGAGGCATCCCATCATTATTCGGGTTGTATTTCTCGGACCATTGTAAAGGTGTGGACTTGCATCCATGCGGTTGGTCGATGGTGAGGGACACTTCGCAATAATTCATGGAACTGTCCCATGCTTGCGGTTCTCCCCTCCCAAATTGGCCGACGTGTGATCTCTTTGCACCGAGTTGTGCAATCTTGAAGGTGGAAACTGGTCGAAACTTTTGTACCAATTCGTTCCATGTAGTAATGGAATGCGGTGGTGACGGTTAACCGGTGTTTGGCTCTATCAGTGACAATGGGAACTGACCTTAGTATAGCGCTAGCCCGGTGACTAGTTATACTTGATAGTATCGCGAGCCGAGAAAAATTAGTGAATGCATGTTTGGGTTCTCATGAGGTAGTCCATGGAATAAGATGTTCTGAAGCATCTGCTTTGTAGTGACTTCAATTCGAAGTTGTTTGCTTGAATCGGTGGCGTCGATGTGGCATGCGCTGCGATCGGCGGTAATACGAACTCATCTAGAAGCATATACGGATCGTCTGGCTGTATAAATGGTCTGGGCGCTTGACTCCTCCCGTGATTCCCATTTCGACTTCTCTGTGGTTCAGTTTGCTCAACACCAAACTCCTGTTCTTCCGTGTTTTCCATGACTGTAGGATCTCTAATGCATTGCGATCTACCTGTTCTCGGCGCAATGCAATGCGAGAAGTCTTTACATTTCGAGGATCACACGGGTGTTGATTAGTTCGATCTCGTCGCATGTACTCGTGACAGACCACATCTTGATAACACACACAAGCAGCCAAAACCAAATTACCGACACTTGTAACAAATAAACAAAAGTAATTGAATACTATCTATGTGCTTACTACTCTATATCAATTTAAGCCTTTCCACACGGCATGCCAAACTGACGGTAGAAGGCAGCGGTGTATAAAATGTACTAATCTTGCCTTGAAGTGCACGCGTCGCCTCGAGTAATATAGTGTACTGAGTGTGCAGTATCGATCCACGAGGAAAGATGAATTGACTACGAGATGTTGCTTCGGACAATATCGAATACATGATTCTAAGAGAAGTTAAGTACTAAGCGTAACTAAGCTATTGGTTTGGTGAATTGATAATGTGGGGCCTAGGGTTAAATCTCCCCACAATCGTCGATGGATTATTCTCCTAAAGATGTTGTTATTCCAGTTGTTTATAACATATCAATGGCGGTGATCTTGCCTACGAGATATCTCTCTCGAGGTATATTCGCCTATTTAGAGTGAGATAGAATCAGTATATCTCCATCTCGACTCGATTATTGGAAAGTGGCAATGTTGACCCCGAAAACCACCTTCGGGTTCGGAATATCTCTATTACACGAATCGGCTAAGGCTACTCTGCCGGATCCCTGAATACCCTCATCTCTCGAGATCTCGGATCTTGATTAATAAGTATGTTAATATTGGCGAGGATATTATCGCATATAATTAACATGCAGGTATAGAGCGGATGTGACAAATTAACAACGATTGATTAACATGAAGGTTAAATTCTAATCCATTAATACGTGACGAGGGGTTTGATGTAACCCTAAGTAAGGTTTGAACATCATGAAAGAAAGAAACAAAATATGTAATGTGAAGAACATCCTCATGTGAGTCCAAAAATAATCAAAACAATAATGAAAAAACCAATACAAAAGTCGAGAGATCCTTGAAATTACGTATTTGCGGGTTCTCAATTCCGTATCTCTGCGCCGTTCTTCAATCTTCTTGATTCAGACCCTCTGGCATTTAATAATGAGATGCAGATTTTGAGCTGACGTCGCGGCGTGAGCGTCGCGGCGATGGAGCGCTCATGACGTCAGCGTTGACATCCTTGCATGCTCCTCATTTCTCGAAATGAAGCTGAAAGTTATTCTTTTAAGCGTCGTCATGCACGTATTCCAAATAAAAACTAAATAAGGAATCTAATCACCAAAACTATATAAATAATGCCAAATCAACATGAAAATGCAAGAGTGACGAGTATAATCTCGAGTGTTTTAAGCGCTCATCAGCCTTGAGATACTCACCCGAACTTTGAGCCTCGGAGGAATTCGGCCAGGTATCGGTGGATGTGACCGGAACATCTCGCCTATATCTGCTCCAAACTAACGGGAGACCTCAAAAGCCTCCTCACTCAGTTTTTAAGACAGAATAAAGACATTTCGCATGAAGCAGGGGCGGACATGAGAGAATCGATCCTACGGTAATCACTCCGCAGTTGAACACTGACCCGTCCTTGAAGCCAGGTCAAACGAAGCGCGGGAGCTTTGCGGAAAATGAAAGCCATCAGAGAAATCGGCAAGCTTGATTCGTGCCGCATTGAGGCTGACTAAAATCCAACAAAATTATATACACCTAAGTTCCTACTGCTGCGAAGTAGTCGAGAAATTTCTTTGGGTATGGTGGTCCCCAGGTCGAACACGGGGATGAGTTTTCATCCTAAAAATGATTTGCATAAGTGCGAAGGTAAAGACTTTCTATTTGGACTTTTTTGGATTTTTTTGTTTCAAAAGCGATTGTGATAAGTTTTGTGATTAAGCGTAAAGCGAAAATGAAGTGTGAAGAAAGTTAACTTTGAAGATTTAGGTCACTAACGCATTGGTAACTTAGGGCAAACAAGTGTCCTCAAGGTTTTTATCCTCTCGTTATGACAAGCAACCTATAGTCAACCTGCTTAGGATCTATGTTTAACTAGCAAACCTCTGCAAATCAACTCCTATTTGAGTTAACACAGATAACATGCATCTATTGCCCCTTTTCAGTTTGAAACTCTAACATTAAATATCATCTCAAAGGCTCGTAAAGACCATCTAATGAACCACAGTGCATCTAGCAATAAGTATGCATTGTATCCTGGCACATGGTAAGTATTGGCCAAATTAATAACATTCAATGCTATTCAACCATATTTTGAGAAGATGGCCATAAACACGATTACACAGCTTTTTTAATACAAAGAGACGACTTTGCATATGCCCTTACGAAGCTAACTTCCTTTCTCTTCAAAGAAAGAAACCTTAAGCATGTGAGTTGTCATCCTCAAGAGGGGTGTTTGGCAGCCAAGAAAATAAGAGAAAGAGGAGAGAGAGAGAAAAGCAAAACCCCTAAAAACTACAGACAAAAATAAAAACTTACAAAATTGCTTCCTGATTTGTTGCTTAGGATTACAAAATGGGAGGGAAGCATATAGGCCACCCAATGTATGAAAATACCACAAAGCCTAACAATTTGGCTAATTTTATGGACAGAGAGTAATACACCAAAATTAGTGAGTTGCATTAATTACAAAAGCATGACAAAATGAGTGAATTTAGCTAAGGCTCAAAATTTATTAGACGGCGAAAATTTCTCTAGCTAAGCGGAAATCACCAAGAATAAGCAATCTGAAATTTAAGCTAGAGCGAGTGAGTGATTTCGTAGCTAGCGAGAAACTAAGCTAGCTTAGCGAAATTTATATTGGTAAGCGAAAATGCAAATTTCGCTAGGAGGTGCTAAAGCGAAATTCTACAGTGTCTAAGAAAATTGGTAATTTCGCTAAGATTGCGAAATTTTCGCTAGGTGCGAAATTTCGCAATCCCGGTCACCGCCCAATCTTAGCCCCAATTTCACAGGATTTCTTGATTCATCCTTTGTGGTGCTTCTGTCCTGCATCGATTTCCATCAGCTTTGCCCCTTCATTCTTTCTTTGATTTTTGAGTGCATTTTGATGCGGTGACAATTGAGTTCAATCTTCATGATTCATCATATGTCTCGATATTGAACTCCCAAAGTACGCAAAAACCTGCAAAACAACCAAAAATAACCTCTAAACGGCATAAGTGATACTAAGAAGACTTGAACACTTCAATTGACATAAATGACATAGGTGGTGCGCAAAAAGCAGCTCAAGCCTATCTAATATAGGGTTCAAAATAGCACTTTTTGGGTACTAATCACACCCCCCAACCAAAACGTTGCTAGTCCCTTAGCAATGCAAAAACAAAAAGGAGATATATGCAGTGATTTCAAAAGTTTATGATTCAAAAAGGTGTATGTATATAAACATTGTCCTTAAATTGAAAAATGGACACAGTTTGGCTTAGAGCGTAGAAAGAGCCAAAACCATACAAGAACAAAATTTTTAGGTCAATGTGATTCCATGATTCTCAGCGAATTTCCACCTAAGTCTAATGGTTCTTTATATAGCAGTTAAACCAATAAATTTATGAGAATTTGTCCCCTCCCCAGACTAACCTTGTCATGGCCTTAGTTGAACAACTAGATAAGGATAGTTACACACTTCTTTCTTTATTCAACTATATTGTAGGGTGCTGTGCCCAAATCCGACTTCACCAAAGTAGATTATAGCGGGTCCACCGGTGACTCGACCAATTAAGGTTTAGGGCATCAAGCCCAGAAAAGGATCACTGACCCTGAAGAGCTACAGGCTTCACCCTGGACCCCGAATGACTTGAAAATCAAGCACCAGCAAATCGTTGGGCTCACCTATCCACCCATGCGAACACTAAATCGATGACTCCCGACCCGATTAAGGCTTAGGGCATCGAGGTTTCAAAGGCTTTGCCATACACCCCTCGGGCCCGTGCTTTCGGGTTTCAGCGAACTTCACGACTTTATTTTGCTTTCTTTTTGCTTTTCTTTTCTTTTTGCTTTTCCCTTTTCTTTTCCTTTTGGAAGACAAAATTGGTCTTTAAATGTGGGTAACACAAACCTATCTTAGGTTGCCAACATGCTTAAAATGGTATCTGTGAAAGGAGGCAAACAAATTCACGGCTATTGAAAATAATAAGGGTACGGTGTGTGAATTAACAAAAGGAGAAATTTTCAAGTTGAGCATCTTGGAACTTCAAGCGGCCAAAAGCGTTTCTGTGGAATTTGTTCTAACACATAAAGGCGACAAACAAGGCTTCAAATTTCCAATAAAAACAATTCAATTGTCGATTTAAGGCGATTCAATTGTTGATTAGGCGTTGATTGTCGATTGGAACAACGTTACATATGGTAAGCACAAAACATGGTATGCAAAAATCTGTATATATATATATAGACTGAATAGCTTTTGATATAGCCAAAATGGCTAGTACATGCATACCAAAGCTAAACATACAAAAATATCACTGCCTACTATGGCTAATACATAAATCCTAAACAAAATTAGTAGGCAGTTGATAAAACGACCAACTATAAAATCATAAAAGAAGCCTAACCACCTCAACTATTTGTGGTGGTGGTGGGTTTGAAGGCTCTTCAGCTGCTGCGACAAAACATCAAATAGGTTGCGTGCGCGGTGGGCTCCTCTCTGTCCCGGGAACAAGGAAGGCGAGTGCGTCGTGTCTGGCTGAAGCCTTAGAGTGACCTTTGGGCCAGCCTACAATCTGAGAACACTTTGTGTGTTGCTAGTGAGCGGATGGCATCCATCCTACTTGATCTCTAGGCCCGGGTGTGAACATACTCAGGTGAATGATTAAGCGTTGTGAATAGGATGGACCGGGTGTATCGAGGCTGCGGCTCTTGGATGTGGTGTGTGGAGGAGGAGATGAAGGTGACATCTGCGGATTTGGACTCCTCTTGCATCTCGGGCTCGAGAGCGGAGCATATCGTCTGTGAGGTCCTCGACCACCCTGATCCGTTACCTCCTCCGGTCCTGGCTGATTTGAGATGGAAGATCTGGTATGGTCATCACCGGCTCCAGCGAGACCAAGAGGGCATCCTAATCCTCCTCTCCCGATCACAGGCTCCGCACGAAATCCCAAATGCTCCTAGAACTTTGGCGGAAGTAGTCTCGGCGCCAATGACGGAAGACTTCTCTGGCTGGCGCCAGATGGACCTTCTCTCGAAATGCATCAAGGAGGTCATAACCAGCTCAGAGGGACTAAACCAGTATCCCTCGAGATCCGTGCAAAAGAGCCTCCGAGATGAAAGCTCCCTCATTGTACATAATGCTGCGTGAGAATAGGCGGTCGGAATAAATAGTCAATCGACAACATCGAGTGCAAGTTGCCTCACGAAAATCTTGAGTCCCATTGTGAGGTGTCTCGGCGGTGTCGAACCATCTCGCGTGAGTCGGGTGGAGCTGATCTCTAACCCTCTGCATTGGCGGCGGTATCGCGAGCTGAAAATCTTGAAATATATCGGCTGCTCTGGCGAGTACTTTCACGCGGCGATCATCAATAGAAGCTGAAGCTCACGGACCATACGCTCCTCGAGATGTCATAGAATGATAGAAGCTGCCCGGCACCACTAGTGGGTAATAATCTTTGCCTGGGTCATGAAGAGGCGTGGTAGATAATCTCCGATCAATCTCATGGACTCCCTAAATCTCAGGGACTCCTGATGAAAGTCCCTCGAGTGTAGTGCAGTATTCCCCGGAATGGGGTGCCCTACGAACAACGACCTCCTGATCCTGGAGGCAGGTGACAAGGCCGGCGATGATGCTTCCGCGTGATGTATTTGGTGATGGGCACGCGTAGGAAGATGACTCGCTTGGTGACTTGGGGCTAGGGCCCTGCAACTCTCTCTCGGAGTGCGAATTGGCGATGGAGCTGGGGTCCCATCAGGTGTCACGATATGACGAGAATCCCGGGGCTCCTCGGTCTTGCCCAGCCAGGGACCGGTGTTGATGGTCTTGGAGCGGGGCCAGGATTGGACCCTCTCTCTCGGGTGTATTGAATCTAACCCGCGGTCGAAGGCGGGACCCACCCCGTCTGAACCATGTACAAATACGAATAAAATCTTTTGGAAGGGGCTCGGCTGTTTGAAAATCACGGTGAGGCGCTACGTATCACAGGCCCAGAGGCTCATGGAGGTGGGCCCGGGCTCCCTCACTCTGAATGACGGATGAGACCAGGGCTCGGGCAGTAGCCGACTCACGAAATAGCCAAATAAGGCGATGGGGACGAATGCGAGGCGGGGCAAAGAAATAAGGCTGAACCACGGGCAAGAGGGTCTTGGGCGCGTGAGGCATCACTTGAAGGCTCGGTAGAGTGGCTCGGGGTGGGGCGACAACTCCGGGCATGAGCGATCGGGGCTCGTCTTGTAGCGCGTGGGCGTCTTTAGCTAGGTGGAGGCTCGGTCGAGGATCGGTCGAGCTTCAGACGGTGAAATTTGGGGAGCGACGAGAGCGAGGATCTGGTATGGCGAGCGGCACACTAAGCGACTCTCGATCGGGGCGCGACTTTCCGGCGGTGTGATGGCGGCGGTGGCGGCATTTGCAGGAGACTCAGGCTTATTTGGGAGGGAGAATGTGAAGTAGCAAAATGGACAAACCCCCCAGCCCCCACAGGGTTTAAATAGGCTTGTTTATAGCGTAGAAGGGTCTCCGGCACCACCGCTATTTTAGCGAATTTGGCCCTGCTGCACTTCCTGAAATTCAAAAATTGCTATATTAATTATGACTAATATATGAAATAAAAATTATTATAATAAAATTTACTATATATATAAAGCGTAAGTAAAATTAATACTAAGTCTTACTATAGTATAAAAACAAAGTACTAAACGTGGAAAGCGGTAAATTAAAAATTTTCTAAAAATAACTAAAAATGTTAAAATTAGTAGAATTAAAACAAAAGCAAAAATTATGAGCGCAATTCGGTTTAGAAAACCTGCTAGAACCGACTCGATCACAAAGAGAATTACTCGAGGGGGTCGAGGAGAATGAGAATCACCGCCGACTCTGCCCATTAGCACAGGTTGACTCCATTGTTTTGGAGTGCCCATTTGTTGACTGTTCCTCCGATGATGGTACATTGAATTGAAGCCGGTGGCTTGCCGGTGGGTGTTGATGGCAAGACCAGTATCTTCATCTCCTTAGATTACTCTACTTGATTCACGGACCGCGTGCTTCCGCATGCGAACATTTTGAAACAACTTCATCAGTTATTTGATTTTCATGTTCTAGCAACTTTTGCTTGTTGTTTAGATGAAGATGTTCAACTCCATAGTCATGTTACCAAAGGTAAAGTTGCATGACTCCATTAAGCGATTTATTATTGCATTGGGCGTGGCGAAATGGTCTTTCCCAAGATGATTGGGACCTTGATTAGGTTCGCACACAGGGTGGCTCGGTGTCAAGCACTAAAATCTTGGGTATTAGAATTTGTCTATTTTCACCAAGACATCCTCAGCTATCCTTAGGAGATTTTTACGATCTATCGGCCAATGAAGATGTGATGTTGGTCGGTTTAAAGTTCCACCCCGAGAGCCTAGCTGCTTGTACGAGAATGCGGCGGTGGGGTTCACACCCCAGCTCACTAGATCAAGTAATGAGCTTGTCTATGCAATTCCACAATATTGACTGAAATTGTGGGAGATCTGGATCCTTGTGGTAGTTCTTGCTGGATTATGGCCGGCTTGTTCGGTAAGAAATGCCTTTTTCTCGATACTTTAATCCCTTCTTGAGTTGTGCAAAAGATCTTTCAAAATTTTGCATAAGCGGGGACTTGTTGATTATGTCCAATAGGGTAATGTTAACCTTCACTTGCCAGACCTCTAAAATGCACGCTTCAGCGAGATGCCTTCTTCTTACCTCTAAGTGTGGAAATGGAGGTGGTATACGGTATTTCATTGAATCTTCCTTTAGGAGAATATGCTCGACTGTGATTCTCCTCCACAGTTGGATTCTTCAACGGAGGCTATGGCATGGGTTGATCAACTCTTTTCCAACAGGGTAATTACCTCATCCATTCCCGAATTGTTTGGATGATCCTACCTCATGGTTGCCCCAGGTTTGACACTGTTGGGAAGGGAACCTTCCCTCTTTCTTATACCTCTATGACTTGTTGATCTTGGTGATGTCTATAGTTGTAATTTTTGTTTGGGTGCTCTCAAACACGTCTATTCTCTTATTTAGTGTGCTTTCTGATATCAATCCTTTATTGCCAGTTGCACATTGATTCTTTCTTCCACAAAGTTGCCTACCACCTTACTCAAATTTAAAATGGCTTGTTCCACGAAGAGAATGAGGATGGTGGTGGTTGTGGTTGAAATCGTAACCAAACTGTGGCTCGCACCCTGGGTACATACAGGGGAGGGCTTCCCATAGGTGGCAGTAAGATTTCTCTCAATTGAATTGTATGTATTTCCATATGAGGCATGGTGGCTGGCATCACTCCACAGTATTTGGCACATTTTGACATCAAATCCTTCACTATAGGGGCCATAGGACACTGTTTCACTGGATGTACTGTGATTGGAAATTAGTGCAAGTACTGTGTGCGAGATTTTCGGCCACCGTATGTGTACGTCTATGGGTTTTTCCTTCAAGCCTGCCCACTTCCTAAAGCCAAGGCTGGAAACTAGCCATTTCATATCCTTCCTCGGGCAAGGTATAAATCCCTCCCTAGGGTTGGCTGGCAGAGCGCCAACATTTCCCTGTGGTTCGCCTAACTCCTAAGTTTCAGCCACATACTTAAAATCCATGGCTTCGGCCAGGATGCTTACTGAGAAAGTCTCCCTCCACACATGAGCCAAAAGCTTCACGCAGGAGACATATACCACCATAGAAATGGTTTGGCCAAAGATCCATGTATCAAACCCATGATGGGCACACCATTAGTCCCTGGCAAATCTCCTAACACCGGTAAAACCTCACCATCCTCGAGTCGCAAAGGTATACATTTGTTTTTTCAAATTATTAACCCGAGCATTGAAGAACTTCTTCAGAATTCTCACGCAAATACAAACTCTCAATTTCTAATGGTGGTTTAGGCCTTAGTGAGTTTAGCCAAATCTTGGCCTTGTCCTCAGTACTTATGGAAATGCTTTCACTTAAGCAACCATATATGTCCATCATTCCTTCCTTAAATAGCATACTTCCTAAAATCCCTAATAATATGGGTGTGTATGGATTTTCATTCTTCCATACCATGATATGTGGGGAGTAGGGGGTGGCTCAAGTATACCCCACCGCTTACATCTTCGCCAGAGGTGACAGAGGCACTAACTCTTAGGAGGGGTGAATATGGTCCTCAGCGGCCTGATACAGGCAATGGATCTGATCAACTGGTGCCACTCTGCTGTTCTCGTAGGGTATCCATGTTTCTACTGCAGAACAGACTGTAAAGATTGATCCTCGTAATTCAATTCACTTTCTCTATCCCAAAAGATCGTGATACACAACTGTTACATAATAAACTCCAGAGACAACAAAGATTACAAACAAACTCAAAGTTGCAATAGTGGTTCAAAATAAAAACTAAACTCGAATAAAAATGAAGCATGCGCCACCGCAGAAGTGATGAAATCGCGCCAGAACCGGGTTACAAAAGAGTTGTGTTGGTTACCTTCACTTGTGATGCTTAATCACAAGTACACTTCAACTTCACCGTGAGTTCGCACCATCCCCCATAACGCGCCATTTGGATTCGCAACATCGCGAGCTGAGCTAAAATCAACAAAATTTATATACACCTGTTCTACTACTGCCGTAGCCTGCCACTACGATAAAGGGTCTGTGTGGCCCAACACTCGGGATGGGCTTTCATCCTAAAATGATTTGCATATGCACGAAGGTAAGACTTTCTATTCGGGATTTCATTTTTAGAGCCAAAAGCATGGGTGATGAGTTTGAATCGATTAATCAGAAACTGAAATGAAAGTGTAAAAAAGTTAACTTTGAAGATTTAGGTCACTAACTTGGTAACTTAGGGCAAACAAGGTCCTCGGGTTTTATCCGCTATGACAAGCAAACTCCATAGTCCAAGCCACAACTCTGATCTATGTTTAACTAGCAACCTCACCCTAAAATCACTCCTATTCGAGTTGAAACATGATAACATGCAACATCGCCTTTCAGTTTGAAACTCCTAACATTAAATATCATCTCGTAGGCTCGTGGTGCACTCCACGAACCATGCTGGGCATCTAGCAATAAAGTATGCATCGTATCCTCAAGCATGGTAAGTATCGCCAAATTAATAACATTCAATGCTATTCAACCATTTTTGAAAGATAGGCCATAAATGATATACCATAGTTTTGTAATACAAGAGGACAACCTGCATATGCCCCACCACCAAGCTAGCCTTTCAAAGAAAAGAGGCTTAGCTACATCTCTTGAAAGGTCATCCTTCAAGAGGGTGTCGGGTGCCAAGAAAATAAGGGAAAGAGGAGAGAGAAGAGAGAAAAGCAAAACCCTAACTAAACCTACTATGATGCACAAAACCCACAAAAATTGCTTCCCACTGCCATTAGGGTTACAAAATGGAGGGCCGATATAGCCACCCAATGTGCATGAAAATACCACAAAGCCTAAATTTCACTGGCTAATTTTAGGGACAAGAGAGCAATACACCAAAATCAAGTTGGTCGTATTAATTCACAAAAGCATTTTATACACAAGAATTCTCGCTATATCTAAAAATTTCAAGAGGTAATGAACAGGATTCTCATGAATAAATAAATCATCACAGAGAGAGCTAAAACGCAAATTTCGCATATACATTTCATTAGTTAGCTTAAATTTCCTTCGCTTAGCTTACGAAATTTACGTGAGGCGAATGCAAAATTTCACTAGAACAAAGGTTCAGCTTAAATTCCCGGCAAATCAGCTAGACTGGTATTTGGCTAAGATTGCGAAATTTCGCCATGGTTGCAATTTTCATAATCCCAAATGTAAACAATCTTAGCGAAATTCGTGGATTTGGTCGATTCATCACGCATCGTCTTCCTATCCTCATCAGACGATTTCCATCACTTCGCTATTCTTTCTTTTGATTTTCGGGTCCGCTTCGATATTTACATAATTGATTCACCTTCATGATCTACCATATGTCTTACATAAACTCCCAAAGTACGCAAAACCAAAGAAAACAACCAAAATAACCTCTAAACGACATAAGTGATACTAAGAAGACTCAACACTTCAATCGTATAATGACATGATTGCAAAAGCACTAAAACCATCTAATAATGGGTTCAAAATAGCACTTTTTACTAATCAAAGCTTCCAAGCAGAGCAATCGGGAGGTAGGAACATCCCTTGAGTGGTCACACGCCACCACAAAGCAATAAAAGTAGAAGCACTCAGATCGACTTCATCGACATAATGGCAGCGCCCGCGCCTTTCTTGCCAAGGATCAGACTCATCGTGGACGCCACCGCGGCCACAGTCTCGCATGGACGATTTTCCGCCACAATCGACGCATGGATCCTGATGACAGAAAGACCTCTTTCACGTACCAAGGAACTTATTGCGACGTATGCCGCTTCGCTCTAAGAACGCAGGAGCCGGTACGCAGGCTAGTAAACCAATGTTCCGGGCAAATAGGGCACGACTCATGGAGGTACGAGGACGACATGCTGGTAAAATCCACTACAACCACCCCACATCCTCACCTCTTGCCATTCCGCATCCTAAGGAACTACAAAAATGGTTTAATCCCGCCTAAATGCGCCTTCTGTCGCCGTGAAAATTCCTAGGCTTTATAGTCAATCACAAATTGAAAAACTATAAAATAAAGGCTGTGACTCGATGCGCACGCCATCGTGAATAGCGAAGTTCAGACTCAGAGGCTGATCGCGGCCCCGGTTCATTTAGCCCGTGGCGCTGACAGTGCGCCTTCAAAGTGGGCCGGGGCGAAGGCCTTCCAATGGGATACGGCGCGAGGGAAGCGTTTAATGCATTAAAACGAGATTCGAGTTCTCCACCCATTCTAGTGAGTCCTTGTCGAGGGAGAACTTCCTACTCAGATTGGTCGTATCCGACTTCGAAGGTCCAAGCAAAGACTCGTGAGACAAAGAACAGTACAACACCCGCCACTATCAGTAAATGAGCCCGAGAGGAGCGGAAGAAAGGTACCCGAGGATGGAGAAATTAATACTTTAGCGCCTGGTAATCACGCCTAAGCCCGGGCCCCTGCCTGTGCTCACACCATAGAAGTCCCGAGACTTTAACATCCACTGAAACAAGCATTATAATAAAACCCGTGACTCCCGAGGCCGGCTTTAAACGGCCATAGAGCCAATGAGTTCTCATATCGTACAGTCAAAAACAGCCATAAAGCACGTCCCAGCTTCGACCCTCATTATGGAATTCACTCCGACAGACCCCTCGTGCCACTACGAGAAAACGACCTCCTTAATTTTGGAAGCCTGTAGATGGAGCCTCAAATGCACACAAGGGAAGCAGAGCGGCCACTCTAACCTCACTGCATGAATGTATTACATTAAATATGCACCGTATTTGGGTTCCATGCTTCGTCATCGAGGCCGTGATAGCAGCGCTCCCAACCCGCCCAGACCACTTTCAGAAGCCGATCAGCTAGGAAGTGATGCCAAGTGACTCCCACTGTGTTAGACAAATAGAAAGAAACCACGGCTTCAAAAAAGTGAAACGATGATCCGATATCTCCAAAAGGTCCGCTACCATCAAAGAAATTTGTGTTTGTCTGCTTCAATGTCCCCACGAGAATTCCCGAGCGCACGCCACTTAAATTAGCCACAAATTTCACAAGAAGACCTTCTACAGGCGAGACTGGCCGAATACCTGGCGGGACCCTCTATCGATCCTTATAGTATGACGGTTGCCCCGATAGAGTCCGAGCCAAGTTGGATGGACCTCATTTGGGATTATATTAATGACTCGAACCCTACCCGGTATTTAATTCGAAAGAAGCGGCTAAGATAAGGGTGAGGTCGCCTTGTGCTTACTAATCACAAGGAATACAAGCGAGGATTCTTCACACCTTCCTAAAATGCATCAGAGGGAAGACACCTAGCACGTAAGAGAGGTACACACACAAGGGCGTATGCGGAACCATATTTGCGCCAGATCAGCAAAGGGGCAGGGAAAGTTTTAAGGCAAGGATACTACCGGCTGCAACCATACTCAAGGGGATGCGACTCCACGAAGTCAAGAAATGCGGATCTCGCCAGAGCACGCCAAGATCTCACACCTCCCGCCGGGTTCTGCACATCAACTACAAAGTCCCCGGCCTTTCCAACAAAGGGGTTTAGATGAGACGGGGCCTCTCGCCCATCGCGCGGTCGCAAATTCATAGCACCGCCGCATGATTACTTCACAGCGGGCGTGGTTTAGCCTTTAGCCAATTACGGAGCAAAAGATACGCACTCGTGCGGCGAGCCATCATATGCCGCCAGCATTCCACATTTTGTATCACAATCCGAAAAGCGTCGACAACGCTGCACCCAGTATTTCGTGCCGCCAATTAAAATTATTACTCGTCCCCAGCACATCCGCAATCAAATGGACAGCCGGCGTAACAATCGTAACCCCCTGCCGTGCCTCTGGAAACCAAATTAGAAGATCTCAAAGGGATGGGTAGAATACCTCCCGGTACCACATGGCCACAAGAGGACTACACGTGTCGAAGAACCCGTGAAACTCCATTTGGCTCCTACCTTTGGCATAGAAGCGTAGCCCCCCCGCTGAGGCTCGAATAAAACTCCAAGAGTCGAGTTAAGATCGTGAGGAACGTAACAATGACGAGGCCCTTCTGAACTTAGAACCTTAGATGAAAAGCGCAGCAGTTCAAAGGCGACTGAGAGTATCAACAAAGGAAAACAAATGAGGTATTATAATCAAAAAGTCGACCCCGGGCTACATGCCAGCACTTGTCTTATAAAAGTTCCCGCGGCGAGGGAAGAACCCGACACAGAAACTAGCGTTCCAACCTGGAAGGTCCATACATCATATCCCTTGGTCGTCACTGTGCAATTATGAACTCAAACAAGAGGAAAAATCTTGCGACATACGTGGTGGAATGGCAAGATCTGCCGCTTCTTGCACAAAGAAGGCATCGGGCCAGAATGGATAAATAATGCCTCACCGATCTCACGTGATATGGAACGTTCATTGATCATTTGTTGACATCTCAAATGTTCATATATATGTAGGAGGCGTAAAAAGGCAAAATAAGAAGATGCAATGTACATAAAAACAAAGTGTCTCTTTATTTCAATCTTGAACATTCAAGCATAACACCACAGGTCTCAATACATCTGGCAATATTCAGCCAAGCGCCGAAACCCAAAAAAAAACAAAAAAAAAAAAAAAAAAAAAAAAAAAAAGAGGAAAAGAAGAGGGAACAAAGGAGAAAGACAGAATGAAAAGCTGGAAAAGAAAAGTGTGGGATAGAGAAAAGAAGAAAGTGGGAAAAGAAGGAGAGGGAAAGACAAAAGAGAGGAGGCAGAAGGAGAAAGGAGAAGAAGAAAGAATAAACAGAGAGAGAGCAAAGGCAAGAGATGGCCCGCCTTCCGAACACATTCCCCGACAGTTAGGACAACATACCCACAAAGGGGAGACTAAGGAAAACACAACTCCCACATGAAGAACAACAGCCCGACTCCGCATCTCGTAAGAATCTCCAAATTAAGATGGATCAATTTCGACCTTCATCCTTTACTCAGATTTCAACACAGGCATCAGAGAAAGCAAAATATACAAAGAACAAGCCTCACAGTAATAAAACTGCTATTTATAAGAAGATCAGAGTATTCGAAAGGTCGTGCAATCGTTCCAAATTCTCCATAAATCAACATTAAAGACGCTCGCCTCTTTCCAAGAATCGAAAATTAACCAGCAACACGAAGCGTTTCAGCGTATCAAACTCTTCAATCCACCATAGCCAGGCCGCCGAGCTGGCGTCGCTCACAGCTCACCTACTTCCGCACAGCCACGCCGTGAGCGACCACCAGCCACATTGCCACCATACACAAATACCACCATGCGTCAATTTGACGAGCTCACCCACCGCACAGCCACGCCTTCGTGAGTCACCAGCTCAGTTACATCGCTCAAGGCCACAGCCGCCTGAGCTACACTGCCACTGACAAGCCACGCATTTCCGCAGCTACGTCGCTTCGTGAGTTTACCGGGCCAAAGTGGCATTCACACGCTGGGCGCCACGCCGGAGCCACGCCAATTTGACGAAACGACCACTCTGACAGCCACGTCGTCGTGAGCCACTCGCCAGCCATCGCTACCAAGTGCCACGCCCGAGCGCCGTCACCCGACGACCCACCTACTCGCGACAGCCACGCCGGCCTCGCAGGCCGACCAGCCAGCATCACTACTCCTAGCCTCTGCCGCGCCCGGGAGAGCGCCACGTCGGTTTCACTCTGACGAGCCTATCTACTCGCACAGCCACGCCGCCGTGAGTCGACCAATCTCAAAGGCACGCTACTTCGCCCAGCGCCAGAGAGCCACGCCGCCGGCCACTTCATGAGCTACCTACTCCACACAGCCACGCGTCGTGAGTCGACCAGCCGCCACACGCCACTCCCACATGGCCGGAGCCACGCCGCCACCGGACGGAGCCCCATCGACTCGACGAGCTCTTCCAATCATTCACGGACGAGCTCCCACCATTCCCACCAGCTCTTCCAATCATTCAACATGGACGAGCCCTACCATTCGACAGCCTTCAATCACTCAAAGACTGATCGAGAGCTCTATTTCATTCTGAAATGTAGCTCTTCCAATTCATTCAACATGGACGAGTCTCTACTCATTCTCACTGAGCTCCAATCACTCAACATGGACAGCCCCACCCATTCGCCATTGCGACGAGCTCTTCCAATCACAACATGGACGAGCTCCACTCTCACCATTCATTCGACGAGCTCATCCCATCACCTCAAACAAGGACGAGCTCTTACAATCCAGCCTCTACCAGCCTGGTCCCAACACTCAACACGGACGAGCCTCAGCATGGACGAGCTCTACTTACACCGGCCTCCGACTTAGCTCATCCCATCACCTCCGCCAAGGACGAGCCTCCACTTTACTAATCGTCTCCTCGACGAGCCCATCCCATCACTCCGCACGATCAGCCCACTCACTACCCGACGAGCCTCCATCTCACCACCCAATACGGACAGCTCTACTTTTTACTATCCACTCGATAAGCTCCTCCCAATCATCAACACGGACAGCTCCATCATTATTCATTCCACGAAGCCATATCTCCCACATCGGACGTACCCACACAATAAAATACCATTTCAAGATCAGCTCTTCCCACCAATGGAATGAGCGCTCCACTCAATCAATCATTGACTGCCCAATCCCCGGCCGCTCGACGAGCTCCACTCTACTGTCGGCTCACGAGCCTTCCGCAATCACTCAACATGGACGAGCTCCACTCTACTATTCATTCTGACGAGCTCTTCCAATCATTCAACATGGACGAGCCCTACTCATTTTGACGAGCTCATCCCATCACTCAACATGGACGAGCTCTACTTTACTATTCACCACTGTTCTTCCATCACCACGGACGAACACTTTATAATCGCTCATCGCAGCTCGGTCCACTACCATGAGTTTCGCCATCGTCGATTCTGACCAGCTCATCCCCATCACCCAACACGATGATTTCCACTGATTGAGGTCATCTGACCTGCAGCTCATCCCATCACTCAAAGATGGACGAGCTCTACTTTACTCCGCTTCACATTTTCCTTCGATCTGTACTTCCCATTACTCGCCACTCACGAGCTCCACTTTACAATTCTTTCCGACCAGCCTTCCCATCACCCACACGGACGAGCTTCAACTTACAATCTCGCTCGACTGCAGCCTCCCCACTCAAGATGCATCAGCCCACTTTACACTGCTCGACGAGCCTTCCATCACTCAAAGATGCATCCAGCTCCACTCACAATCTGCTCGACGAGCTCTCCCTACCAATATGGGACGAGCTCTTGCCGACAATTCACACTCGCAAGCTTCCCCTGACACAACCCACCTGATCCGCCAGACATCACCAATCCTTCCAAAAGATTAACTAACCAGCCAGCCACGCCTCTTACAGGCCAACAACGACTAAGCTCGACGAGTTTGTTCATCTCACTCGATCCCTTGTCCGGCCATACAAATCATGGAGAAAAGCGACGACGCACATGAGAACGCTACATGATATATATATAAAAAAAAAAAGAAAAGAGAAGAGAGTATTTATATGTAACATGTTTCTGGAAGATTCATATGTCTCGCCCTGTGTTCACTCAAAGGATCACATAATATAGATGAACAACAAAGCGCACTGTGCAACATAAGACAGGAGATCGACACATGGAGGAACTGACCACCAAGAGGAATCACACTGCCGGGAGCACTGTGCCTTGTCAGCTTCTCGTGAAAAAGACTCCTCCGCCTCTGCCGCCGAGGTCAAAATTGAAGTCCAGATCCGCATGCGCTGAGACAAATACTTCCGCTGAGGCGAAACACCCAGGCCCACCGAAAGACCGAAGTTCGGTCCCCACCGCCAATGACCTCATCCCTCCGAGCGCCTGGGGGAACTAACTCAAATGATGAAGATCCTGGCGCCGCAACCCACAACATCTCTCGTTCAGCCGTCCCGCCACCTAAGGCCGTAAGATTCCTCGACGAGCGCCCCAAGAACGCCAGACTGGCTTCGCGACGAGCTGCTTCGAAGGCGCCGTCTCATCATTTAGACACCGCAACACGCCGACTCAAAGATCCCGGCGGCCGCCCTCGGGAGGTAATGAGCCCTCCCAACCACCGGTTTCTCCTTCACTCTACAGACTTAGCCCCGCCTCACTCAAATCACTTCTTTGTGAAGCCTGGCACTTTTCGACCTAAGCATCGCCGGTCAGCGTCATACTGACTTTCGTTCTCTCCACTCTTCTGCCCGAGACGAGTCGACGGCATGTTTAAATCGAACTTAAGTCGCTCCACTTCTTCACCATGTCACAAGGCGCCCTCAGCCTGTCACTCTAAGTGAGAAGCCACCGCTTATACCCGCAATTCTTACGTGTTTAGTTTACCTTTCTACCAGCCTTCGATGAGTGGCTACCGTGATATCACACATGAAGTTAACGTAACAACACCATACACAGAAGACGGAAGCAAGCACGATCGTAGACTTCACCGAGGGCAACCCCTCAAGGATAAGGCCAAATAACAAGCATCGCCGACCCCAAGGTCGAGTCCCCGAGGATGGAGGGAGACCGCACTCGCAAGTTCTGGGTATGCAGAGCAAAGAGTCCTCGTTTTCGCGACTTGTTTTCGCTTTCGTATCACGCTCAGAGCGACGGACTTTTCCAACTGGGCGATTCCGCGACGACCACCAACACCGCTTCGCTGGGCCAGACTCAAAGGGTCGTTCTTAGCCCCTTCACGCTTAGAGAAGTCAGCCTGCATCACAAGAAGAGCCTCGCCAAAGGGGAGACGACATGTCAGCCGGCCCCGGGACACCGGAGACGCCCTGGGCCTTCGAACTTTGGGTCGGGAACCGGCCGCCTCAATGGAGCTCGCTTTTTCCTTTTCACACTCCGAGGCTTCAGACGCCGCGCCCCAAATGAACCGTCCGCCAAAAATCTCTCCTGCAGGGAGCCAAAGAAGAAGCCCAACGAGAAGACCCCAGTGGTAGCAGCAGTAAAGGCCTCGGCAAGAACGTAAAACTCGGGATTGATGGACCAGAATGTCCGACTATCAACCCCGCAAGACGAGAAAGGTGGTGATATCCCACCAACGCTAAGGCGGACGTTATCTTCAGCCGCTTAAGTTCGTGATGGCCTCAGGAACAAATGTGACAGTACAAATCGGGAAACATCCAACCACATTCACAAGTCATACCAAAACAGTGCAAATACTCACTATCAAGTTATCGAGCGCCTCAGCCGTGGGAACACCCAGGTGTCATCCCTTATTGCCAAAAGGATTTATTCAATTGAAACCGTTAACTTAAGAAATAGCCCTTCCATGACCTATGCGCGGCATGGAAGATCGTGAGATCACCGCAGAGCCCTTAACGCCTGAAAAATAAAAGAAGCTCCTGGTCTCTATTCGCGAAAAAGACGTGGCGAACAGTACAAGCTAGGACGCCGAGCCCTTTATCCCTAAAAGCCACAACTCTAATAAAATGCCCCAACCGTTGAGAGCGAGTCGAGGGGCAATGTCAAGACCCTTTTCATGAAAGGGTGCAGAGGAAACTAAGGCTGTCGTGCCATAATTTAAAAACAAACCATCCGTGCACTGGTACCGATAAAAGTTTAAGGCACGGGGACCCATACTTGATATTAGCGTGAGATCGACACGACGCAAAGGTATTCCGCAAGGGTCGACCTTACTAGCCCTCATTCACAAAGATGTCAATCCAGATTTAAGGCACCACCCCTGTGATATGTGTGATCATGTTTATTTTCTCTTTACCCTTATCAACTGAAGAGGAGGCGCTCAGTTAGCCCGGTTCTGATATACCGAAGGCATCTCCAATTCAGACAAAGGCCGACAACCGAGGGAGTCATCACAACCAAAGAAAGGTTAAGAGCGACCCACCCACACAAGCAACAAGAAATAAAGCCAACTGTTAAACCCTAGTGTTTCGTCAGACCAAGAAAGGTCAGCAAAAAGGCGCAGAACGAGGTCGAAAGAAAGGGTCCCAAGGTACTGTACAAGACGAAGATATCCACAAAAGAAACATGAAATCGGAGGGAGGGAGAAATGAGCGCTGAACCTAAGGGTCATCATTATCACAAGACTTATGACGCGAAGGCTTTATCGCCCAATCTGGTTGGTGACACGTAGAAGCCGCAACCTCCATACGAGAAGACCATGTACTTCTAAGCCACAAACAAGATAATATACCGGGGGCAATTGATAGTATTTAAAAATAGCCAGAGTTCCACCACCAAGCCTCCAAAAGAAGTGATACACCCAACAAGAATACCCAGCTCCTCAAGACCTACTAAATCGAAGGCTCAAGGCCAGTCCAAAGGACAATCTCCCGAATGAATTGGCCCATATCCTACAACCGACAGTATCGCTTCATACGTGAATTAATAACCCCTAGCACATATAGCATCTCACATCTAATCAACCTTTAATAATAAGGAAGGGAAAATAATACAGATCATCGCGCTTGATCTCTCCCCAATAAGGAAAGAGGTCTCAAAATAAACAATAACTCCTTCTCATATCCTTACTCAAATCCGGAGCACGGATCAAATAAGAAATATCCTCATCCTCAATGGGAAGGACTCCTAATCACCATCCAACTGGTTGAACATCTACTATAAATACAAGACCACCCATCTGAAAGGTACGCTAGTTCGATACGCAAAAACTCCACAGTTCACCTTTTCTAAGAAGGACTTAGGCATTTGAAAGAAACACGGCAATGTTCCTCGCCAATTTCTCTTATTATTTCCCCTCGTTTCGCAGAGGAGAGCACCGGAGCAGCTCAACGCCAACACCAACAAAAGACAATCATCGCACTCACCCAACAATTCAGACGTCGCATCTCAAATGTTAATTAGCCCGGCCACACGCCCATTCAGCTTCCGAAAGCATCATCACAAATTCATAAAATATTACATGTAAAGAAGGTCTTAGTGGCCGGGCTAATGGTCCAACGGCCAACGCACTGAAAGCCATCGCCTGTAAATCCTCCATTTTATGATATATATATATATATATATATATATATATATATATATATATATATATATATATATATATATATGATGATGATGTATTTTCAATCGGAATCGGGTCGGTTGTGTGATCATGGCCTAACTGACTATCACGGGCTGGTCCGTCGGACGTCGGGACTCCTCCGCAAAGCAAGAATAAAGAAGATCACGAGGGTCATCATGCCTCTTCGATGCCTAAGTTAGTTCTTCCTTAATGAAAGAAGAGATCAACTGCTTAAAAGGTGAATGTTCTGCGCACCTTTTATCGATGGGGTGGCCTGAAATTTATAGTATATGCTCTTCCCAATTTGATGGTGATAAGGATTCTTTCCCATTGACAGGTATTTTCTTCGCTTTATCGTTATCGATTAATATGGATAATGAGACAGATTATTTATAATTATCCTACTCCTCATAGGTGAGATTCATGCAGTTTTATTATGATAAGTTGTTATTGGAATTATCTATTTCCTTATTGATGAGATTTGGTTTGGATTTATAGACATGGGTTTTTAGATTGTTCATGTTGTCGTCTGCTAACAAATGTTCCGTTCTAATGCCGTGGGCTCAAAGATCTTTACCTGAGCCATCTTTCCTCGGGTTTGGCGAAAGGGGCTCAAGGCGCCTATTTTTTGCAAACCCTATCGTTTCACTCTTGTACACATGTGCATCAGACGCTTCGAACTCCGTGCAACTTCCACGTGTTTGCTCAAGGCCGGTCAGGGTTGTGTGGCTTTTCACCGTCATATCTCAGGATAATGATGATTTTTCTGGGCTGCGCCCACTTCGTAGCCTCGCTTCCGAAACATCCTCCGATGGCCGCCTGAGCGCCCCCTCGACGAAGCCTTTCCGCTTTTCCTCGCACGTGGCTTCCTTTTCCTTAACATTCGTTCTGACCTTCCGTGCAGAGTTCCTCCTGGCGTTTTGTGATACCCTGCTTGAGGTAGCCTTTTTTGCTCTGTTCTGGGACGGGTGCGTCTCTCTTCCTTCCGAGTCTTTTCGAGCAATATAGCGAAACGCTAGGGCTAGCTTGGTTAGGTCTTGCTCTTATTACCTGTTATTCTCATGGGTCCGGGTCGTTCCTCTTCCTTGCGCATAGGGGGTGACCCCTCTACTGTTTTCGGTTCAGGGCGGACAAATGGCTCCTTCAACCGTTTAACAGGGGTTGTTCCTCGAGACGCCCCGGGGGAACCCCCTTCTCCCTTGGACAAGGTAAGGGGAGAATTGACGAGATTAAATACCCCGGGGGATCGGAATATCTCAAGTCAGCCATGCAGAATGCTCTGATGGTGGGACCTAGCAGAGTCGAGCCTTTGTATGGGGAGACTTTCGCGAGGCGTTATAGGCCCCCTTTTGGTGTTCAAGTCTGGTCTCCAGATATTTTTACCTCTTACGTGGTCCAAGTGCCCAAGATGGTGTGTTTCTTTGAGGTGGCCTTCTCTGATAGCCTCGGATTTTCTACCCTTTTATAAAAGGGTCTTTGTATTCAACGTTTGTCCTTCTCAACTTTCACCCAATTTATGGGTATTCTGGTTGGGTTGCTAATATTCTTTAGGGACAAGGGCTTGGGTGTTCCCAGTATAGCTTTGTTCTTGGATCTTTTTTAATTGAAGGAAGCGCAGGAGTTTCTTGCTTTATCTATATAGTGCCAGCGCTCCTTTAATCATCTCCCGGATCTCATCTTCCATAGATTTTGACGTTACTTTTGTTAGTGACCGCGGTTGAGGTCGACCCTCTTGACAAGGGAAGACAAGCAGGCGTCCTTTATTTGTTTGGACAACTCCTGAGAATCTACGTGAGCTTTGTCTTTGATTTAGCTTGGTCTAGTTTTTGTGAGTTATGGGATGTCTCTAATTTTGCCTTGGTTGTGCGATTTTGGTATTATGCGATCGCCCGAAAGATGAGGTCGTAAGGCGGGCGGCTAAGTGTCTTCCGGCCCAGCGTTTACTCTGAGTTGATCGGTTAGGATATTCGGTTACCGGAGTTAGGTCCTCCGCTCTGCCGCGCAGGTCTTCATCCCCCTTCATTATGAAGTCCTCTCATGGTGACCTCAGGTGCCAAGCCCTGGAGGAGCTTTTGGCTGGGTGGAGATCTTGTCCCGGAGGGTCTCGGGTGTAGGCCCGGAAAGCTGGGACTCGCAGGCGTAGGCAGGGTAAAGTCCCGAGGTTGGGAACGTCCTCGTCGTCATCTTCTAGCCATACCCGAGTGCAGGGGCAAGTGTCGCTGCCCCCTGCCGAGGTGCCTAAAGCCCCAAGTTCGCAGCTCCGTCCTGGTTCTGCCGCAAAGGCAAAAGATTCCTCGAGGAAGGCTGTCGCGCCTCCGTTGGAGGTTATGCCTATAACAGTTTGGAGTCTGTTGGTAGACCCAGACATATACAAATTTATGACACCATTACCAAGGACTACAGTAATCCCGACAATAATGCGCAAACTTGTTTGTTATATTTCTTTGCAAGTATACTCATTAAAATTGGTTTCCTTAAGATTAGATAAATTTCTTTACGCTTTTGATCAAGATTCTGCAAGTGGTCAGAGACAGTAATAAAATGGATTTAAAGTGGATAGCCGATCCGAGATCTCGAGGTATCAATCAACACGACTAATCAAATTTCACACTATTTGGACTTTAAAACGACAATTGAAATCAGCTTAGAAAGCCTTAAAGTAATGAAAACTAAAAAGAATTTAATTAATAACAAATGAATTGAATACTGAAATAATAAAATTACAAATTTAGACTGGACAGTTATCTTTTAAAGGAAGCATTGAAAATATAGCTATTGTGAAACATCAATTCCTGCAGATTGCACTGTACGTTGCTTAATGAACCCGCGATTTAAAGCTAGTCAAGAAATTATGATAGTGCGGTTGGATACTCTCCAGAAGCCCCACCGTTCATTATCCTAATCTTCACTTAGTTTCTCTCGAAGATAGAGGTTAGATAACTACTTTTAATCAGGTTGCCTTGTTACGGTTGGGTATTTTTCTTTCTCAATACTTCATACCACAGCATGGTACATAAACCTTAGCTTCTACTAAGATTAAGTCATTGCATGAGTTTACTATCTGGTTTCTCTTTCCTCTAAATTAGAATAACTCATTGTTTCATGATTAGATCTTTGCTAATAGGATTGAATTCACTATTCGAATCGAGGGCGACCTCTGCAAGCTTAAATTGATAAAAGCCCAGCATTCGTCTCAGTAAGAAGAGGATTTATCGGTTTAATTTCACGAGCACACTAGATCAACAATATCGGATTATACCTTCATGATTGTTCATCGCTCGGGGAATGCCTTCTCTGTGTCACTCGAGAGGGCCTCCTGGAAATCGAACTGAGACAATCCCGTTAATGGAGTATGAGACTGATAATGGGATCAATAACAGAAATACACAAGACCGACAAGTAGATTTACAAAAATTGGAAATTCAGCATTAATGAATAAAGTCTGCGGGGAAAGATAATTTTTGACAACTAGCATCAATTCAATGGAAGCTGGGTTTCTAAATCAGCTGGATTACACCATACAATAGCTTGCGATCAAGAAAGCAAGCGCCAAATAGGCAACTAGTAGTTCGAATTCAAAATTTGTCTGAAATTCAAACGAGATAGTAATTTGAAGGAAAATAGAATTACGCATCCGGCTAAAATTTTTATGACTAGCGATTCAGATCCAAATTTGAAATAAAGAACAAACTAATCTAAAAATAAAAACAAAACAAAAAGAAAATTAAAATCTGAGGCCTTGACCCTTGAATCTCTTTCAAGTCGCCAAAAAGCTGCGTTCCTTCTATAGCAGCTGCGTATTTATAGGGTTCTGAAGTTGGGCCCTAATTTCGATGCACCTCTTTTGGACTTGATTAAGCGCTAGTTGGTTGTTGATGTCGCGACATGATTCTTTATCCGCGACCTTTGTTGTCTTCGATTATGTCGCCCAGAGGCTTTGTTTGGTAAGTGACGTGTCGTCATTATCTTGGGTACATTTATCGCGAAAGCTAAATGATGTCAGCGACGCCGTTATTCCTGATTGATGTGCGACCACTTAATGATGTCGCGACCTGCTTTTCTAGCTTCTGGTGTCGCGACCGCTTCTTGTTGTCGTGACCTTAACTCTTTGTATTTGATGACTCTTTGTATGATGTCGCGACCTTACGGTCTTGTCACGGCGGATGTCGCGACCTCATTGTTATGCGTGACCCTTCACCCTTGTAGCGATGTCGCGACAAGCGGCTGATGTCGCGACCTTGGTATAGTTCAGCGATGCTCGCGACCTCGATATGTCGCGTGCTTCTTCCTTAGCTACATTTGTTGCGGCCGTTTAATGGCGTGCGACCTCGCTTCGGTGGCGATGTCGGCAACTAGGTATTTATTCGCGACTTATTCTCTTTAACGTGATGTAGCATTTGTTGGCGATGTCGCGACAACGATCGCCATCTACTGATGTCGCGACCTACGGCGATGTTGCGACAACTTCTGTGCGATGTTGATGCCGCGACCTCGGCGTCTTGCGACAACTTTGATCTGATGTTGATGTCGCGACCTCGGCGATCGCCAGCGACATCAGTCGATCGATAAATTGTACATCTTATGTCGCGACTTCTGTTTGGTGTCCGCGACAGCATCGCTGCACTGGGTTTAGTGCAGCCGCTACCTCGAAGTGATGTTGCGACCTCATATCTTTCTTCATCATTCATAGTTTGCACACCGACTTGGAGTTTACGCCGGCTCGGCTCGTTTTGCCTTCAATTACTCTTACATTTGCAAGCGGAGTTTTGTCGTCCGACCTTGATATGAATTTTTCATTCTTGTCAAGGCTTTACGACATTAGGTCCTTTAATCCTTGTATTGCCTCTCCTGCTGCACTGCTTCTTCAACCCGGTTATATCGGTAATGCTTTCGGCCACATACTCCTTCTCTGAAAATTCCTCTACTCATGAATTCCTGGCTCAGAGCAAGTTGGTAGGATTTTCCATGTTACGCACATAAATGATCTTTTTAGATAAAATCAATCAAAAAATGGACTGAAATGGATGACTTGCCCGCTCATTAGAGTCCCCCTGCGTGAAATGCGAGCCTTCTCAGCCCGAAGGTGGAAGGCGGGAGGCGCTTGAAGGCTGAAGGAGATGGGGATTCCTTGGCACCCGATGTGAGCTTGCGGTACAGCGCGGTTTCATCATTCAGGTTCTGATATAAGAGGTCAGGTGCCCTGTCGGTTGAGGAAACCTTGGCTCTATCCCTTCAGGGGGTCGCCTCTGTAAGTTCCCGTGTCTTGTTGTGTCTGATTTTACCTTGAGTTGGGTGTTGACTTTATGTTGGGTGTCGGTAGGTGGCTACCCATCTGAAGAGTTTGGCAAAAAGGGCCAGACTAAACGAGGGTCGCGTCAAAGCCGCTAGAGTCTACAAGGCGAGGGTGGCTGCTCTTACTTCTGAGCGAGCTGAGCTGCGAGATCAAATGCAAAGTATGACGGAGGAGGCCGTGAAGCTTAAGTCTGATTTGAGGCATACCACGATGGTGCGAGCGCGGGTTGAGGATAGGGAAGAAAAGGCCCGAGACGACTTAAGAGTGGCAGAGGGCGAGCTTCGGGAGGTCAGGGATGGGCTGCAGGCTGCCCAGGACGACCTACTAGAGGCTAGGGATGGGCTGCAAGCTACTTGATCCCGGGCTTGGTGGTCGGGGATGAGGCTGCGGGCGTCCGGGCAGAAATTTCTGAGCCCATTGGAAGTCTTTGCGTCTTTCTTTGAGAAGAGGCTGCGTATTAAAGCGTATTTCTTTGGATGGAACCCGTCCCGCCCGGCTTCCGAGGCTGCGAGTTCTATTGAACGCCTAACTGAAGAGTTCCATGGGTTGCGAGGGGACCTTCAGTGGCAAGAAACTCTGGTTGTTCAAAAGGACGGAGCTATAGCGAGTTTGAGGGATGAGGCCTACACCCAATGGGCTTTTGGATGGCTTGCCTTTCAGAGGAAGGCTGCTAATGCCTACCTGGGCTTGGACCTTAACTTTGATATCCCCAGCGACGAGGAGGCGGAAGAGTCTTTTTCCGCAGACTGCTCTGGAGAGCCAGACACCCCAGCTGATGCCCGCTCCCCTTCCTCGCCTCCTGCTCCCTCTTCTGACGTCTGATCTCCTTCTCATAGCTTTGCTTGTTTTTTTGGTCTGGCTTCGAACCCGGAATACATGTAATGTCGTCTCAATGAATATCCCATTTTCTATCTTATCGCTCTTTTTATTGTCTTGTCAATTTATGCTGCTTGGTTTTTGGGTTGTTGCGTCTTCTGAACTGAGCTCCTTGGCTCCGTGGCTACTTGGCCTCCTTTGAGCAATTATGCTTTGTAATCTGAGCTGTTGGGCTCTTGAGATACATCACTCCAAGACCCTTTCTCGAGCTGATATGCTCTGAAAAGCTCAGCTGTTGTGGCTCTGGGACTAATGTGTAGGCCCGAATCTACTCCTAAGTACCCGAGGCTTGAGTTAGACGAGTTAGACTCTTAGTAATTTCTTGAGCCCCTGAGCTACGAGGCCTTCTTTGTTTGTTAAGCTCTGCGAGCTTAAAGAGGCCGAGGCTCTATGGGCAGACTGCCTGAGCTAGAACTTGCTGCAGGCTGTCTGCTGGCGACGGTTAAGCTTTAAAGGCGAACTCACCGAGGCTCAGGGCTAAAAATTGCTGAGTTATTCTTTGCTCCTTGGCTGAGCCTTAGTTGAAGCGGGTTGAGCTCTTCAAAGCGGTTGGTGAAGCTCAGAGTGGGCTGATCATGCTGAGATGAATCTGCTCTTAGGCTACCGGGCCTTAGTTGAGCAGTCGAGCTCTTCAAGGCCCGGGCTCTCTTTGAGGCTTCGTGGGCTAAGGCACTGGTTGTGCGCCTCTGGGCTATCTCGGGGCCTTAGTTTGACCGGTTAGGCACTTCAAATACGGCTGCTGAGGCTCAGTGGGCTTATCCGCTGGCTATTCTTGCCACAGGCTATCGGGCCTTAGTTGGCTTGATTAGGCTCTTCAAATTGTTTGTTGAACATTAGGCTTATCAGCTTGAAATTTGGAGTGGCTCTTGGGCTAATTGCCTAAAGTAGCCGGTTAGCTACCCAAAGCGAAGAGATCTTGAGGCTCTTGGCGAGGCCTTCCTTGGCTTTGTTAAGCTCATAAGTAATTTCTTTGGGCTCCAGTGACTAGGGCCTTTCTTGGCTAAATTTGCTCACAGGCTACTAGGCACTGCGAGTGAAGGCGCTCTGGGCTACCAGGCCTTAGTTGAGTAGTTGAGCTCATCAAATATGAGTTGTTGAGGCTCCGTGGGCTTATTCGCCTGAGCTGAACTGGCTCTTGGGCTAATTTTCCTAAGCTGAGTAGTTGAGCTCTTCAAAGGCGAGGCTCTTGGGTTCCTTAGGCCCGTGAGGCATTCTTTGTTGTTAAGCTCTGCAAAGTAGTTTGTTGGGCTCTTGAGCGGCGAGGCCTTCCTGAATTTGTTTAAAGCTCACGCAAAAGCTAGCTGTTGGGCTTGGCGTGAGGCCTTCTGGTATTTAACTACGCAAATTAATTGAGTTCTTGAGCCTTTGAGGCCTTCTGTTGTTAAGCTCTACTTAGTGGCTGTTGGGCTCTTGGCGCTGAGCCTTCCTAAGGCTGATAGCTCACATATTATTCTTGAGTTCTTAGGCATTTGAGCCTTCACGAGTTGTTTAAGCTCTTCGAAATTAATTTGTTAAGGGCTGTGGTGGCGTGCTTGGGCTTTAGAGTGCGGCCGTTTGACTTCCACTTCTTGGAAAGATGCGACCGTCATTAATGCTGGTTTACGGAGAATCGGAAACGATTGCATTATTTTCTGAGTGCTTTAGCCTCCTTATAAATGGCGACTTCTTCGCTATGGAGCTCATACTTCGAACCTTCTTCCCTTTTTTGGGCGCAATTGGAAGGAGGAAGCGTCAAGGCTTGGCCGTCTTCGCAAGGGGTCCGCCTAAGGATTAGGCTCGGCTCGATGGACACGCTGTGGGGTGTGTTTTCTAGTCTCCCCTCTATGGGAGTTATGTTATTCCCTAGCTTCGTGCTAGGGAATGCGTCTGGAGAGAGCGGTGCACTCTTAGTACCGCTTTTTCCATTTTCTCCTCTTCTTCCTCTTTCTCTTCTTTCTTCTCCTTCTCCTTCTTTTTCTCATTCTCTCTTCCTCTTTTTCCTTCTCCTTTTCCTTCTCTTTCCCATCTCGTTCTCCTTTCCTTTCGCACTCTCTCTTCCTCTCTTTCCCTCTCTTTTTCTCTCTTGAGATTTTTCTCTTTTTTTTTTTTTTGAGGCCCCTTGTCTTTATTTTATTTCGAGATGTAGGAATATGTTGCTGATTGTAATCAATTGTACCTTTATTGTAATAAAGAAGATTTTTCTTTCTTTTCTTTGCGCATGAATTTGTGTATTCTGATGTGTGTAACTTTCTCGTACGTTCCCTGGCCGAGCTGTCTGTTTTCCTTTTACCGAGACGCCCCGCTTTTGACTTATGAGGATAATAAACAAAGTAATCAACAAACACTCACACGTATCTAAAAATCGATGTTACTTTATTAATGATTACAATCCGAGGTCTATTGATAAAAACGCTTAAGGTGCTCAGCGTTCCAAGAGTGAGATAGAATTTTCCCTTCTTCCGTCTGGAGCTCGTAATTACCCGGTCTAACGACGCGAGATACTATATAGGGGCCTTCCTAGTTGGGCCCTAGTTTTCCATGTGTCGGATTTTTCCTTGCAGGCAGAAGCTTTTTTAAGACTAGATTATTTAGGCTTGTAACTCTGGGTTTGACAGCACGGTCATAGTACCTTGTCGTCTTCCTTTGGTAGTCTTCCTGTGACGCTGTAGACTCCACCACGCTTTTCATCTGTGGAGGTCTCGTGCCTAGGCCAGAGAGCCTCTTCATTTTGTTTCACGCTAGCCAATTCAATCCTTGGGGACTTTAATCCGATCTCGACAGGGGCCACCGCCTCAGTACCAAAAGCTAAAGCGAATGAGGTTTCTTGAGTCATGTATCATACAAGTGGGTCTCCGTATGCCAACACCCGGGCAGTACTCACCACTTGCCTTTTTGTGTCTTCCAACTTGGTCTTGCAAGGTCGCCAAGAGTTTCGATGGTGACTCTTACCTGGCCCATTAGATTGTGGATGAGCCAGATTTTAGTAGTAGTTCTTGATCCCGAGCTTGGCACAGAAATCCCTGAACTTAGGATTGTTGAATTGTTTCCCATTATCAAACACCAGGGCTCTTAGGGTGCCAAACCTGCAAATTATGGAGCTGCATAAAGTCGCAGATCTTCTCGTTTCTATGATAGTAGCCAAAGGTTTGGCTTTCTCGCCCATTTGGTGAATCATTAATCCATCACACATGATAAATTGCATCGGGTTTTTCCACAGGCGAGGTCCCACATGTCAGCCCCCCACCATTAAAAGGCCCCCGCTAGTGACCGACGCCGGTCTCGGATGGGAGGCGAGAGATTTCGCGTGCTCTTGACAAACTTTTAATTTCTCGACCGCCTTGTCGCGGCTCTCGAGCATCAGGGCCAATAGTATCCCTATCTTAAGGCTTTTCCTGCCAATGTCCGAGCTCCGATATGATTTGCGCATACACCTTCATGCACTTCCCTTAGTACGTAGTCAGCGTCTTTCCCTGCGATGCACTTGAGGATGGGTGTGAAGAAACCTCGCTTGTAAAGGCTTCCCTTATAAATAGTAAACCCTGGCCTAATTTCGCCCTTAGCTTAGAAGCCTCTTTGGTCAGCGGTAGCAATCCGTTCATTAAATAGTCCCAAACGGGTCCATCTAGCTCGGCTCGACATGACAAGGGCGACTTCCTCGTCATCAGATCTATGTGAGGGCTCGCAAGGTGCTTCGGGCAAGCCGCATTCATAAGATCTTCAGGAGGTCAGTTTCAGCTTTCTTTACTGTATGCCCGCTAGGAATTCCTCGCTCCGCATGTGTCTAACCTGAACTAGCACGAACTTCCTTAGTAGTTCCCGCATCTTCCGAGGCATAGGACTGCCTTTCACCTTCGCCTCAGAAGTGTCTTCTATTTGCTTTACTACCAACTGGGAGCGATACCTCTCTAGCCGGGTCAACTTCACTGAGTGGGCGCAGGTTTAGTCTCGCGACATGACTACTCATACTTCTACCGTTTGTCGAGGCTTGGAACCCAAATCTGAGTGCATCATGTCTATTCCTTTCGGGAGGTCGACCAGTCCGACACCGCTCCTCGAGCATCGCACCTGGGCTCATGGATAGCTTCCAAATGGGGAGGTCAGCATTCTTCGGTCTCCCCAAGTAGCTTTGCTCAGTGAACTCCATGACGAAATCTGCCAAGACCGCCTTTATCAAGGGCTCGGTTTATATCCGATGTCCACCCGCTCAACTCTGTGCCCACTTCATCAATCTCCCCCGAGGTTTCCGGCTTATGCACTTGCCTACCGGGTACTATGCCTGGACTTCAAATGGTATGGGCTTGAAAGTAAGGGGCGAGCTGGCCGCGGGTTACTAATGCCGTGGGATTATTTCTCCATCCTGGATACCTCTCTCCTCCGTCCTCTCGCAGCTCGGCTTCAATAGTAGATCGATGTCGACGGCCTTTGTCTCTAATAAGGACTCGCCGGCCGAAAAACTCAAACCTGTCAGTACGTAGCAAGGAGTTCCTTCGTAGGGCTCACCAGGATTAGGGGAGAGCTCAGATAAGTTTTTAGTGCTGCGAACGCTTCTTCGCAATGTGTATCCCATTGAAAGCTTTTAGAACCCGGGTGGAAGCATGGGGTCGACATTTATCACCGGCCTCGAAACAACCCACTTAAAGCGGCTATTCTTCCTGTTAGAAGTTGGACTTCTTTTATGCTTGACGGTGGCGGCATGTCAAACACAACTTTTATCTTGTCCGGATTTGCCTCGATTCCTTGGTTGTTGACTATAAAACCTAAGAATTTTCCGGCTAAGACTCCAAAAGTGCATTTGGCCGATTCAATCTCATGTCAGACTTCTCGATCCGAAAGCCTCGAACAGATGAGCTATGTGGAGCTTGGCTGAGGTTGATTTTACCAACATGTCATCTATGTATACCTCCATGGATGCCCCTATTTGCTTTTAAAACATCCTGTTTACCAACCTCTGTAGGTAGCTCCTGCATTTTTTAGCCTAAAGGGCATTACTCGATAGCAATAGGTCCCTTGCCCCGTAACAAATGAGGTCTTCTCTTGGTCATCGGGATCCATGCTGATCTGGTTGTAGCTGGAGAAAGCATCCATGAAACTGAGGAGTTCATGGCCTGCTGTGGCATCTACAATGAGGTCAATCCGTGGCAAGAGGAAACTATCTTTGTGCATGCCTTGGCTGATCGCTGAAGCCGATGAAGAGCCGCCATTTTCCGTTCCGCTGATGAGCAATGACATCACAACCATTATGGATACTCCACTTCTCCGATCGCTTCCTCGCCCTGAGGAGCTTGCCGACCTCCTCATTTATCGCTTATCTTTCTCTCGGGAGGAACTCTTTGCTTGACTGCTTGAAGGATGGACTGACGCTTAGCTCCATGAAAGGATTATCATGGGTCAATCCTCTCCCACAAATCCTCCTGCTTCCATGCGAAGACATCCTTGTTCTGTTTCAAGAAGTGAATAAGGAGGTGTCTGAGGTCTTCTGCTAGTCTGGAGCCGATGTAGGCGAGGTGTTCAGGATTATCATCCAACTGCACTAGCTCCATCTCTTTCGAGGGCTCAGGTCGGGTATTTACCCTGGCTACGTATGTCGAGATCGGCCCTACGATACGCTCATCGATCGCATTTTTGCTTGACGCCGAGTAGCACTCCCCGCCACGCGCCGGGTCTCTCGAATCCATCCCTACTCCACCGTGGTAGGAAACTTTATCACCAGCGGTAAAGCTGAGGGGATGACCTTACTGCCACAGAGAGGGTCCGCCTAACAACATGTTATGCTGCATTGCTAGGCATCTACTATGAGAAACTTCACCGCCGTATCGCTCGGGCACCCGGGGTCTCCTAAAGTGAGCACTAACTGTATTGATCCCAGAGGTAGCACTCTCTCTCCAGAGAACCCTCGTAGGTGGGTGCTGACTGGTTCCAGCTTCTCCCTTCCGATACCCATCCTATCGAAAGTCGACGCAAAGATACCGCCTACCAACTCCCATTATCGAAAAAGACCCAAGGATCGTTTGTCGGGCTACAATCGCCTCTTATCACCAAAGGATCATCGTGGGGGTGTTGACATCCCTCCAGGTATGAATCCGAGAACGTTATGGTTGTGTCGAGTCGGTGCGCCTGACACCACTCTGCGCCGATTACCTTCCCGACCATGCTACATAAGGGAGCTTCTCCTTAACAGAGCCGGATTCCCACTCCTACAAATCCTCCCGAGATCACGGAATTTCCCCTGGCGCTGTTAGTGTCAGCCGTCGCTTGTCGAGATGGTGGCGGCTGCGCCCGCCTGAACACCTTCGTGAGGCTACGGCCGCGAAGATACCCGCTACCGAATCAAATATTCTTTCCTTCTTCGAAGCGCTGTATGCAATCGCCTGGCTCGATGCCCTCGTGGGTCCCTAAGTGGAACTCACAATACCGTTATATCTGCAGGATCCGACCATCTGTGGTCGCCATCTCGTAAAACCGCCATGCCGCATTTCGCGCAAGACCCGAGCATCGCGGGTCGCCGTGTGGTGAACTGTCGAGGTGAATACTGTCGATACCTTGGGCCGAGGTGGTCCTAAGCTGTCCCGATGCCGCGCGCTTCGGACCGTTCCTCGCCTTCTCGGGGATCTCTCCCGGCTCGTCTGGGCTCGCCCCCGTTTGTCTGGCCGGTCCGCTCTCGTGGGTCAAGAGCCGGATATGAGGGCCTCCTCGCTGCTTATACTCTTCTCATGGTGCAATTCACCATGCTTGCCTGTGGATTCTTGGATATGGAAAACATAAGATCTTTTGACTGCACTCCTAACCCAGCCATGAATGCAATGATAACTTCGTCCGACACGCTTCATACCTTAGAGATCGAGCATCAACCTCTAGACGATGACCTCAGCTTCGCGGCTCCATTTATGGTTAGCATGTGATAGCCCGGCTTCCTGTACGTTCTCGCTCCAATGAAGTGGGAGACGAACGTGATGGAGAGCTCTTTGAATGAGGAGACTGACGATGGTGGGAGCCTATTAAACTAAGCCAAAGTCGGGCCTTTTAGCATGATAGCGAAGACCCTGCACCGTACAGGGTCCTGATATCCATGTATCTCCATTTGATTCTTATAAGTGTTAAGATGGTCATCGGGGTCCTTCGCACTTTTAACGCTCGACGGTAGGCATTCTCGCACTTTGGCCGGAAGGGCGGAGCACCTCGCCGTGAACTGACTCGCCAGCTGCACCAGGCCCATGTGAGTCCGACACTCCTACCACCCTTCATGTGACTGAGCCCCGTTGGATACCTTTGAACCTCCGCTCCCATGATTGCTCCCATTCCTTGTCGAGAAGGGGTCGACCTGGCCAAGCTTCCGAGGTCCCCTCCGTATTGCTTCTCACGCGCCTCCTCCGGGCTAAGCGTGGTCCATACCCCCGCTCGGCCGACTCGGGCCGCTTCCTGGAGTGGGCCGAGGTGTGGTTGCCTTCCCGAGGGTGGTGTTATGGCCTTCCTCAGCTTGTTGTCGCGATTCCCCGCGTAAGAATCGCGCGCTTGCCCTCGGGTGAGCTGCTCTAATTCCTTTATCGCCGCTATCAGAGAGATAAAGTGCCTCCACCTCGTCCATGTTGGCCTGCACAACCTCTACTGTCCATCTAGAAGGTCGGCTATCCACCTCACCAGGCTGGTCTTGCATTCTAGAAGGATTGGCACGGCTCCTGCTTGTGTTCCGAGTTGATACCACTGCCATCGAGATCAGCCTTTATTTGTAAAGGAACCGCTGCTCCTACGCATGGCGCCAATCGACATGCTTGCCACCGAATTAGGCCGGGAGCGTGTGGGATCGCGGCTGGAACTGACCGCCATTGGCCATCCACGGGACGCCGGACTCTCTCCTGCAAAATCAAGAAATAAAGAAGATCGGGGGGGCTCGCCCGTTGCCTCTTCGATGCCTAAGTTAGTTCTTCCTTAACGAAAGAAGAGATCAACTGCTTAAAGGGTGAATGTTCTGCTTACCTTTTACCGATGGGGTGCCCTGGTATTTATAGCATATGCTCTTCCCAATTGGATGGTGATAAGGATTCTTTCCCATTGGATGGGGTATTTTCTGCCTTTATCGTTATCGATTAATAAGGGATAATGAATGAGCAGTTTATTGAGAATTATCCTACTTCCCTCATTGGTGAGGTTTGGTTTGTTTTATAGGATAAGTTGTTATTGAGAATTATCTTACTTCCCTTATTGATGAGATTTGGTTTGATTTACGTGTGATATGAGCTTTTCGGGGATGGTCCATGTTGTCGCCTTTGGGGGCGAACAAAACCGGCCCCGCTGGGGCCGATGCCGGGCTCAAGGCCCTACTGGGCTTTACCTTTCCTTGGCTTGACGAGTGGGCTTGCGCGCCTATTTTTTAAACCCTATCAATATATATATATATAGCATCATGCCCATAGCAAGTAACAAGTAACAAGTAACAAGAATGACTTTATCCTCCTGTGAATCCAGACAGACTTCAATGATTATTAATTACGGGCTGTGGCTCCCCTGAGCCGGCCCGGGCCCACCGAGTAATGGGCCCACCACCCACCGCTCGCCTCACACACCGCTTCGCCGTAGCGCTTGTCTCCGAAGCCTCCCGTCCCGAGCCCGCCCCCCATCTTCTTCTTCTTTCTCCGTCACCATTCGCTCCGTCTCATCCCAGCCAATAACTTCTCCCACCTCGGATGAACATATACTACATTCATTTTAGGAATTAATGAAGACAAGAATCATACCTCCTCATCTTTCTGGATAAAGTGGGCTTTGGTTTTCTCCAAACCAGCCTTGGCTGAAGCCGCTGACGTTTCTAAATTTTTCCCTTCATACTTCCATTTTCTTCACAATATTTTCCTCTTTCCTCTCCAACCGCTCAAAGACGTAGTTTATGGTACACATTGGATCTTCAATAGTTCCGCTCATATAGGCCAAAGTAGGTGGAGGAAGGTGGTGATCATCGTGGTCCACATGTGCTGCGGAGAACCCAAGTACGTGGAGGCGTGAAAGTGTATTATTCACTTTAAGACTCGTGCCCCGACACTTGTCAATCAGGCTACCTTTCTCACATGGGCCCAAAATGGGATTCATAACCAGATTCTTTACCACCGACGTAAGGTTTAATTATAAGTCCTTTTTTTCTTTTTTTTTTTTTCATTGAATCCGATCAATGCAGATCCTTATATTTGGGCACAGTTTCATAAATATAGGTAATTGTCGAACCACGTAAAAAAAATTATGCATGACTTACTTTATTGTATACACTTTATATTTACTCTGTATATACTAAGACATCTAGGGATGGTTCAGATGCATGCCTTTTGCTAAAGTCTGAACAAGATCACAATTTGAACACCAAGGACTATGATCAGGAGAATGTTGAGATTTAATACAAAAATTAACACACAATATTCCAGATCATTGAATTCAAACTCATCTCTGATAATAAAATAATAATAATAAAAATATAGATTATATACCGCTGAAGAACACGCAGCCATGAGATTTCCCCTTCCGCCTTATAGATCTTAAATCCTTGATCTCTTATTCTCCTTATCAACTTTGATACTGCACTGTTTTAATTGATGGAAGAGTGCCTTAACCGCATATGAAGGAGTCAAGTATATAACTTATTGATGTGGGAGAAGAGGGCAAGAATACACGCCTGAAAACCGTCTTCTAAACATGTAATTCGAATAATCGGTTCTTATAATAAATTATATTATTATAAATAATCAGATTCTTATAATAAATTAGTAATTTACCCACTCCATCAAGGGTAAATATCTTCATAACACTTTAAAGATATCGGGTATTCTTTTAATTGGCTAAATACTAGGTTAGTGGGCCACCCACTTAATTTTTAATGTGGAAATAACATTCTCCCACTTGGCCCACTAAATCGACAGAAAACTGCTAGATCATAGATCTAATAACTATATTATCGAACAGAGACATTACATGAATTATGGATTATATGCTATCGCAGAGGCTCATGACTGCAATGTCATAGTCTACACTATTACATCATAACTTATTTAATCTTAAATTATAATGCAATACTTGTATTTGACATCTATCGGATATTTGCTTATCAATGAAGAATAAATCTAGCACTGAAAACAAGAACGTAATTAATTTAATGCGCAAATTGTCAATTACATAAATCCACCATTCATTACCATAGCGATATTATGGATTACCTGAAAAGGCCCATCCTCATAACATGTTCTAAATATGCCTTGAGTGTAATCCTTTAGTTAGTGGACGCTAACCATAAGTGTGGTCCTAATATTTTCAATTGATGACTCTGTTGTTTATGGACTCCTTTCTTTTAACAACTAAATACTTTAAACCATGTGTTCTCGATCCACCAGAAAATCTGCCATTCTAGAGAAGAAAACAAATACAGTGGTTATCACAATATATTCTCAAATATAGCAATAGAGTCATAACACCAAGCCCCGAGACAAAATTCCAGAACCATAAAGCATGATTCTCAGTTTCTCAAAACAAGCAACAACTCGGCCTCCATCGTGGATGAAGCAGTAATTGATTGTTTTTCACTCTTCCACGAGATTGCCCCATTTGCTAGCATAAAGACAAATCATGAAGTTGACTTTAAGCTATCGAGACAACCACTATAATCAGAATCCTAGTAACCGACAACCTCTAATTGTTCAGATCTTTTATATGTGAGCATATAACTTTGTCTCTTGTGGTACTCTCATGACTCTTTCAGCCTTTCCAGTGTTTGAATCCTAGATCACTTTGGTATCTTCCTAACATACTTACAGCAAAGTTGATATCCGGTCTTGTACATGTTTGAGCGTACATCAAACTCCCCACAGCTGATGCATAAGGAATTTTCTTCATTTGCTCCCTTTCCATGTTATTCCTTGGGCACTGCATTTTACTTAATTTGTCACCTTCTCCAATATAGGTGCAATACCCGATGAACATGACTGCATATTAAATCTCTCTAAAACCCGATCAATATATCCTTTCTGAGATAACCTAGCACTTTCGAGATCGATCCCTAAAGACCTCATGCCAATAACATAGTTTGCTCCCACCCATATCCAACCATATGAAAGTTTTTAGAGAGATAACTCGGTTTCAATTTAATAAACCAAGATCACCGCTAGCAAGAAAATATCATCCACATACAAGACGTAAATATAAACTGGCTCCCACTAACTTTCGATATATACACCGATCAACAATGTTCTCTTTAACCGAAAAGATGTAATGGTACTATTAAACTTAATACACCATCAGTTCTGAAGTCATAAGACCGTGAAATGGATTTCTTTAATTTGCAAACTAGGGTGTTCATTTCTTTTCTTTGCGAACCTTCAAAGTTGTTCCATGTAGATATCTTCATCCAAATTCTACTTAAGAATGCGCTTACATCCATTTGATGTAACTCTAAATCAAAAATGAGCTACAAGGTGCCATGATGATTTCCTAAGTTAATCTTTCTTGAAATCGGAGAGAAGGTATCTTCAGGATCGATACTCTTCTGAAAGTGAAACTCTTTGACCACAAGTCCGGCCTTAAATTATTCGATATTGCCTTTAGCGTCACGCTTGTCTTAAAGACCCATTTACAAATTTACCTAAGCGATAACTATTAGGCACCCGATGAGATCCTAGACACCGTTATGGGCCATAGATTTCAACTCTTCATTCATAGCTTCCATCCATTTACTAGAATCATCACTTTCCATGGCTTGTGAAAACGAAACCGGATCCTTCCTTATCCCAATATCAAAATCAAATTCCTGTAAATACACCACATAATTGTCACGCCCGAATCCCGGTCCGACCCGATTGGCGGATCCGAACCGAAGTCCGGGGCGCGAGACTATCTATACTATACTATATAATCGACTCTCATCGACTGCTTCTTTCTCGTGAGTCAGACAGACTGTGAAGATAAGCAAACAATTTCATTAACAAAAATCATTTATATATACAAAAGAACTACCACTGGAGTGGTGTCCATAAAAATATATACACATATATAAAGTCCCATTTACCTATACAAATACTTATACATATACAATTTCTATTACAAAACATCAGAGATTACGGAAGCAAATAATGTGAGCACCTATCTCGAGTCGGCCCGCTTGTCGATGTGGAATGTCCATCCTTCAGCCTCCCTTCTGACTACACGGGATTGAATCTTAATGCTTTTACGCTTAGTGGGAACATAAGCATGTAATAACCACCAATGGTGACCGTCACAAACTTATATGTATATGTACATTATCTATCTATACATATTTATATAACTTTAATTACTTATCATCTCTACATTTCTATTGCATGTCAATCTTTTCATATTCTATAGTTTTTAATGTCTCTTATATCTATACTTTACTGTATTCCTATTTCTATACTTTACCTATTCCTATCCTTGTCATGTGTTCCTTCACGCTTATCATATGTCTTTAAATGTTCCTTCCTTTCAAGTTATATATCATACTTAAATTTATAAGCCTTTTTCACTACATTCCATAATTTATTGCATTCTATGTACTATTACATATATCATATCATTCCTTATCTATCACATATAATTTTGCCTATTCCTCATTACTCTGTTTATATCGTATACTCTTTCATACATACATTCATATTTCTGTACTATCGTATACGTTTCATATTCTATCTATCATATACTTTGTGCTTTTGTATACTTTCTCATTACTTCTTTTCTTGTGTTCGTATGCTTATTTTCATATCAATTTATAAAGAAATACTTTGTTCTTGTAACTATTCAGGATTTCTATTGTATAGCAAGGCGGTGCTTCTCATATCCTCACTTTACTCTGGGCGTCCGCAAATTACCTTGTAGCTTGATACGAAATAACTATGTGTACCCGAAGGTACTATCATTGTACTAGACAATGATCTCTATCTCTGTTAATATCGAAGGTATCACATCAGACGAGACAAATGACCTATGTCATATGCTAATCATATCGAAGGGTACTATCACCGTACGGAGACGTTGATCTCTATCTATCAGGGTGACTCGCGCCACCTGATCCAAACGGACTATATCATCGACCCAAACTGGGCCTCAATATCTCGTCTATGAATATGTCGCTAAAGAATCAGATTCTCTCCCTATAGGCATGCCTATCTATCCCTCTACTCATGTTCCCAAGCAGAGAACTTATTCTGTTTTCTATAGTACATCTCATAAGCATGAATAACTATTGCTATCGCTACGCCATATATACTATCATTACTTTACTTTCAGACTGCTCTCATATCTGTAGTTTCATGTTATGGTTCTCATATATCTCTATAATACATATATTCATATCTTTTTCTATCATTTAGTTTGTCTATCATATTTCATGAATGCATCTATGCACTCTTGTATTCATATATTCATATATAGCTTTCTATATTCATATCTCTTTATATCATTTATACATTTCTATCACGTTTTAGCTATTCTTTTACTTTCTATATTCCTATCATGTAGGCTTTTACTCATTCACATTTTCATATATGTACCTATCATTTATGTACATGTTCTCATTCCTATGCTTTGTCATCTTTGCTTATTTCTATCAAGCCTATCATTATGCCTTTCTATCATGTGTTCCTAGCACGTTCCATCTTATTCCTTTCGGTATGTCTATCATATACTCATATCTTTTACGTATTCCTATCATTTGTTCTTAGCATGTTCTATCTATTCATTTATGTATGACAATCTTATGTTCACGTCATATAATCTTATATTCATATGTGCCTATCATTCGTGTACTTAAGACTATCATATTTTATGACACATCCTCTCATATAGGGCCATCACATCTTATGACTTACACCACATATCATCATATAATCCTTCTATATTCATGTCGTATTCTGCTCATGAACACATCTATACATATTGCATATTCTATATTTTCCTTTGTTTCAGTATTATTACATATAGCACTCATATACTCATAAGGTAAGGAGCGTCTATGGAAAACCACACCTCACTCATATTCTTATTTCTATAATTCATTTACTTAGAATTGGAATCAATCCACCTGATCTTCCAAAATAAAGCTATGGCATTTTCTGCCAACTAGTCATTTTCACTTCATTTTCTGTATATTTGTATTACTTACTTTTCCGGGGTTTTAAACTTCCCTATTTGACACTATCTCTTTGTAATTTTAAAGTTAAGGTGCTAAGGGTTCTATTCCAACTGAATCACCTAACTGGAGCACCGAGACTCAAGTTACGTCCAAACAAATTCGCATCACTCTATGATCAAAACTGAAACCGTGACTGGTCGCATGATACCCACTTTGAGTGAATTTTTAGCTACTTAGAATAATTTGACGATGCCTATTTCTTTACTAAGGTTTGGTTTCCTCTCAGTTTATTTTAATTGGCCAATGAAAATCACCCAAATCGGATAACAAATGAGTGCCATGGCTAAAATACAAAAATCTGGTCAATAGGAAACGAGAATTAGTGTATCGGCAGATTCTAATGTAAAAATTCAAGACACATTGCTCAGATGGGGTGTACCGGTACACATTCATGTGTACTGGTGGTACGACCAGAAAATGCCCGTAATGTATTTTCTCTCCTTTTTTCCACATATTTGATCCTCAATCAACTCTGCAATATACTATCTATAACAAAACCATTTCCTATGCATCTTGTAATCTCTTTTCTATTCAATTCCTCTTTCAATACTTATATTTTTTCAAAAATCCTTCATGAATTACTCTCAAACCCACTTCCAATATGCCATATCCACATAACCCTAACATAAAGCCGGCTAGGGCTTGTTCTAAACCCTAACTCATTTACTTGCCTCGAGCTATGAATCCATCCTCAAAGAGAGGATTTCCTATGTGCTTCATCTCATTCAAGGTTTTACTAAGCTATATTTTTAAGAATTCCTGTGTTAGAAGAATCTAAATTAAAACTGTGTCTGTAACGTAAAACTAATAACCATCAAAGCATGGAAATTCATACAAAACTTTAGAATTCCATGTAGTTCCATACCTTTTTGCTTACTTGAACTTCTCTCCTTCTCTTCATCTTCTCTCTTCCTCTTCTTCTTATCTTTTCCTCTTCCCTTCTCTCTCTACGGTTTGGTCTCTCAAAATGAGAGACCAATTTTGCTCTTATCTCATATATTTTGCTACGCTATGTTTCACATTGTATTTTTAAACCCTTTTTCTCATTTTTGCTACTTGGTCCCCCCTTTATCTCTTATCTCTATTCCATCTTTTATCTATTTGTCTTTAATCCCATCTCTTCATCTAAATTCTAGTTTGGCATTTATATTTTGGCTTTATTACCTTTGGATCCTCAAGTGGTAAATTACCACTTTACCTTTGGCTCTCGAATTAATTCCGGATCTCTCGTTTTATTTTCCGAGAATTTCCATTTAGCTTTTAATATACCCTAAACAAGTCCGAAAACTGCTAGAGTATATTTCGGGATGTTACAATAATCATCTGTAATGGCAGGTCTCCTTTCTCTTTGAGATATCCTCAAAGGTGTCGGTTGTGGTGGCTCTACAGTATTTTCAATGGCAATATTTTCTGGTGGTAATGAACCATCTCTATTATGTAGTTTCATTTTCCCCAACTTGTCAATGTGCCGAGGGATACATTTTCGAGGTAAGAAGATTTGGTGGGATATCCACTCTTATCTCTTCAACATCTACCTTCTTGGTTCATTACTCCCACTAATTTCGCCATCTCTAAGAATCCGCACACTGCTTCAACTATTCTCACACTATGGTTAGACAACAAATCAGACCTTCGATTTATCCGATAGCCAATGAAATATCTAGGATATCGCTCTTGAATCGCTTTTCTCATGTGGGTTATAGATTCTTGCCTCCGCTGGACAACCCCATATATGTATATGTCTCAAGCTAGGTTTCCTACCAGTCCATAACTCGAAAGGACTTTAGAACCGCTTGGAACTAATTACTAGGAACTCGCTCAAGATATAGTACGCGGTTTAAGGTTTCACCTATACAATGAAATAGGTACAGAAGAGTAACTCATCATACTCCCAACCATTTCCATTAATGTATGACACGCCTTCAGCAACACCATTCCTCGCCGTGGCGCACTGCATTGTGTACTAAGCATGAATGCCATGCTTTTCAAGAATTTGGAAAAGACCAGGATTTTCATTCCCCCGATTCATCATATATGCCATATATTATTCACCGCCCGATCCGATCTCATTAATTTTAATCTTTTTTATCTAATTGTCTCTCGACCTCTGTTATGAACATCTCGAAGATGTCAATGGCCTGAGACTTTTCATGCATTAGATAAACATAACCATAACAAGATAGATCATCTATAAAGGTGATAAAATATTTCTCTCCTGTAAAACATGGAACAGAGAGTGGTCCACAAATATCTGTATGAATTATCTCAAGAACACTACTAAAATCACACCATCACCAATTTTTTGGTCGGTAAACAAAGATTTTTGGCCCAGAACGACATCGACTATTTACCGACCAAATTATTTAGTCGCAATTTTCCCAGTCGGTAATTATTTCACCGATAAAAAATCAATTGGTCTGTAAATTACCGACCATTTACCGACCACTTACCGACAAACAATTTCCGACTATTTTCCGACCATTATCGAATTCATTTACCGAATCGAAAGAATTTGGTCGGTAAATCCGGCTCCAAATGGTCGGCGGATTATCGACCATTTGGAGACCGCACGACCAAAATTTAATGTCATCGGCCTGCAAATGGTCTCCAATGGTGATTATTTATCAATTAGTGATAAAAAACCAATTAAATATTTTTGTGCGTCATTATCGGTAAATGGTCTCCAAATGTCGTAAAATTAATTTAAAAAAATTTTTTTGGTCGTGCCTCTTAATTTGGTCACTCGTAGTCGGTAAATTCTCACTTTTAAATATTTTTTTGCCATTTTGAGTTTGATATCTGCTTTTTATATATATATATATATGTATACATATTAAAAGATTGTTAAACAAAAGAAAAGTACACAGTGCATGGCTATAAGGCAAAGAGAGTAAAAATATTTTAAACAAGCAAACTAATATATATACTGCATATAGTAAATAAGTCAAGAGAAAATAAAAACATGAATCTCAAATCCAAGCATAAGAAAAAAAAAAGTGTGTAATACACTCAATCATCCAACCTAAAGGTCATCATCGTGATGTCGAGATGTATCCGTCCCGTATGGTGATGTCTGCACGGTGATCGTCCCATCACGCTAATCCCGATGCATAGTCAGCAGTGTCACGAGGTGCCGAGTAGACACGAAATGGCATTACGCCGAACAATCCGAGGTAGATCATCGTGGTCAACCGCGCCCACCTCTCCCGACACTTTCTTTGTAGGTTAATCAAAACGCAGACAATCCATCCCCATCATCCTCATAGTCGACGGCGCGTCGCTTCTGCAGACGGGCTTTCCGGAAAGTCCTCCATCGCCGAACAAATTCTGAAACGGTCCTCAAGACGGTGCTTCATAACTGGTCGCCTATGAGTGTAACGACGATGTCGACGAACCGACGCAATAGACCGGCATCTTCTCTTGCCATCAACAAACACCAAATTTGATTCGTGATCAACCTGGAGCCGTATGAATGAGAACTACCCGTTGCACCATCACATGAAGTCAAGTAGATCGGGAACATTGAGTCGCAAATAGCCTAACATTTCTCATATCTCGCCTAATAAACATGTAAAATAAGTATTTTAATTTATCTTCAAAAATAAAGAGAGAAGTATAAACCAAATCTGGATTATATTTTTTTTACATGTTTCCCTGGGTCCGTTGACAACCCACACTGCGAATATTCATGGATGTCTGCAACCCGACACCACTTCATTGAGTCCCTTTCTCCAAGACTCGGGATTTAACGAAAATCGCGTAGCTTCCTTTGTACAGGAGCTCTACCAAAAATACAACATGTCTCAATAACATGGCAACCTCGGTCCTAACATTTCACACCAACCACAATCGGGTCCACATATGGATAAAAATGAGTAAAAATGGCCACTGGGCCCATACATCACTACTCACAAAATATATCCAATTAACTATATAAATTACATGGTTCAAGTGTTAATAACCGTAATAACTAAACATATATTAACTCCGTGATGCAACAACCGGGAAAACGCTGAGTCGCAAAGAACTAACATTTCTCATATCTTCGCCTTAATAAACATGTAAAATAAGTATTTTAATTAATCTTCAAAAAAATAAAGAGAGAAGTATGAACCAAATCTTTTTGATTATATTTTTTACATGTCCGCCGAATCCAACATTTCGCCACGTATCACACCGGTCCACATACGGATAAAAATGAGTAAAAATAAGTATTTTAATTTATCTTCAAAAGAAAAAAATATGTAATTTTGTTTAATGAAACTTAAGACACGTGACGTAGATCTCCGAACAACAAAAGTCTGATCATCATGACCTCATGTGCGTATCCTAATAAGCGAGAGCACCGGGCTTCTTACCCTCCCGGCGTGTCTTTGAATAAACAATACATAATGCGAATTCAATGGAAAAAAAACTTCGAGAAATGAAAAATAGGCATAATTGAACATGAATTCACAAAGTAATAAACATAAGGAAGTATAAATTAGAAATCAATAATGCTCGCTCGTGCTCACGACAGAGCGTAGATCCACAAGTGTGTGTAGATGGATGCCACTACCCTCTCCAGCCTCTCGCTCTCGAGCGACGATTGCCGCCTCGTTTCTCACACCTCTTCCTAATCAGGATTCTTCCATCTTCTCCTCCACTCCCGAAAACATGATCTGGGACACTCAAATTCGCTTCTTTCTTCTTCAACCATTTATCTTTGACTGCATTACCTGTCTTTATACCAACTGGCAAAGATGTTTGTAGAACACCCGACCGCCTGGATCACGGTCCACCTATAAACTTTCAGAATTATAATTTAAACATATTTCATCAAGGAACAAAAAGAATAAATAAAAGATGTAAAATGTTATAGTAATATATACCTTAAATTCTCTCCAAATCATCAACTGGTCTCTATCTGTCAATGACTTCCAATTATGTCCATGAGGTTTAAAGGACTTCCTGAAAATTGTCCTCATAACCCTAGAAATTGAACCAGACGGCTCTAACTTCATTCCAGAACCCAAATTCTTACAGCAAGTAAGAAATAAATTAAGAAATGGATAAATCATTAGTTAAGCTCTGGTTATTCCACGGATTATCAATTGTTGGATCAAACTGAGCAATAGGGAGAGTCTCGTCTGTAGGGTGCTTTGAGGAAGACTCTCCAACATCTCCATCCTCTCCCTCCCATGTCTCTTGATCATTCATCACAATCTCAGGACCATGATGTGGACTGGGTCACTGAAGGCCGATGTCGCAAGATATCTACAACCTCCCTTCGTCACTGTGGGGTCTCATCCACCCTTGACCCTCTCTAACAGATCTAACACTGAAAATTGCTGCCTCTACTGTGAACTGGTACGACCGCAACGTACGCCTCTACCTCGGCCCACGTGCCATATCCGTTAAAATAATAAACAACACATTATTGATTAGTAAGCATCAAGGTAATACATAAGGCAATGAAAATAAACAAACATGATTAACGCATTGAAATAACTAAAACTCACTAACTACTCATTCTCATCAGAATCATCTATGGTCTGCCTTCTCTTCTTCAGATGTAGTACCATTTTCAAACTCCTCTTCATCACTCGTTTCTTCCTCATTATCAATTAAATGTTCATCAACATCTACATCCCCACTTGTATCCATCTCAGAAGATGCAACTAAAAGGACGTCTTCGTCCCCCACCACAGCTTCGATTATAACATCATTGTCATCATTTTGAAAAGCTGGTTCTATGACATCATTACTTGGTGATGAAGGGATGTCAATTTGAGCCCTAGCTTTGATCTTGCACATAGCTTTCCAATCCTTTCTAGGACCTACCGACCGACATTCACACACAACCCTGATGCTTGTACCGCTAAGACAAAAGGTCTAAGTACTCTGTTGAATCGCTTTTTATCGCACATCGACAAGTTTATATCGAGGATGGACAACCATACGATATGTGGTGTTGGGTCGAATCATTCACATTTGAATAATACGCTTTTAACCTGAGGGCTTCAAATTTAACTCATCACTTAATTTCGTAGTCCCGTAATAGCCGATTCTAAGCCATTGTATACGGATCCTTCTTTAATGCATACCCTCGTATTGTCATGTTCAGAACTCCCATACGGATTCAGTGTGAAATTTAAACCATTCACACACAAAGAATCGTTGTAAGTTCTAACCTCTTGTGTGGACCTCGTGCTATAGTTCGAAGATAATGATTGAAATTTTATTTGCACGATTATGAACCTCAGAATTCCAAATCGCTAGATTGTTGAGATTACACTATAAATTTGTATCGTAACATTACAATTGTTTTGTGATTTTCATGTTTAGTAAACATAATGATCCACATGGAAATTCTCGTCTGGCCAAGGCATCGACGTCTCATTCAAGTTTGGAAACTGCTTACGCTTTTTCGTAAATCGAATACACTAAAATAAAAATGAAATTAGAGAAAATGGATACATTGAGAGGAAATAGTAATTAACATGCTAAATAGATCTCATTTTGATCTCAGCAACTACTTACTTTATGAATGGTTGAACTCGACAATCTATTAGGGACATATGACGAGCCGCAAAGATATTCATTGTCTCGCTAGATACCGTTTCCCTTCTGGCCTCCATTGCTTTACCCGAGGCTTGAAAAAATTTCAAACATATCATCATCTACAATGTCATCAAGATAAACCTCGCATTCCGCTTTTCCTATGGAAGAGTCGATCTCCTTCAAATAGAATGATGCGAATTTGGCAGCCCTATCCAGCATATACCCAATTGATATAGAACCTCTACCTGGAGCCATCTCATGATTTTATGCTTTATTTTCAGTATCTAAGCAAGAAGATTATTGAATATTATAAGTCATGTATGTGTGTGTGTATATATATATATATATATATATATATATATATATATATATATATATATAGGGAAAAAGAATTGGTTGAGGAATTAATATTACCTTTCCTGGTGATACATCCAACGATAATGGACTGACCAAAGAATCCTAGCTTCAGAAGCTGGGCGTAATGAAGATGTTCCATTGAGTCAAAAACTCGAGGGAAGATCTTCTCAAGATTGCATAAGATAAATGTGGAATTTGTCTTATCCTGCATTCCTCAACTCTCACGCTTAAAGAAGAAGAAGTTTCAGTTGCTTAGCACAAAGAAATCTCAGCCATCGGCTCATATTCTATTCCAAGGTGAATTCTCAAGAGCAATTGGTAATAACCTTTGCATGAATACATGACAATCATGACTCTTCATGCTAAACATCTTAAGTTTGTTCGCATCCACACATCTCCCGCATTAGAAGCATAACCATCCGAAATCTCGCTTTACCCACTCCAACACATCCTTCTTCCGTGATTTATTCAACAAATGGCACATCGGGGTGGTATTTACTAGTGACAAGATTTCAGGTAAATCGAGGATGACGACAACATTATTCAACTCATTCTCGACTTCTGTACGTGTCCTTAGTTTTCCCCTTGGAATGTTAAACAATCAGATTGAAAATATTGTCAAACACATTCTTCTTGATATGCATAACACGCATTGTGCCTGAAAGTGTTCACAATCTTTAGGGCAACCTTAAAATAGTACTTTCTATTCCACTGATACACTCCAAAAAGTGCGCCTTTCGAGCCCTATATCGATAGGTTTCGAAAGTGCTTTTGCGCACTAATCAGCGTCAATAATGCCACCAAAGTGTCTCGTGTCTTCTTAGTATCACTTATGCCGTTTAGAGGTTATTTTTGGTTGTTTTTGCGTGTTTCGCAGACTCGAGTTCAATATCGAGATATGCTTAACTATGAAGATCAACCCATTACCGCCCTTCAAACATACCAAGATTCAATGAAGGAATGAAGGCAAAGTGATGAAAATGGGATGCGTAGAGGAGCAAAGAGGGTAATGCAAAGGAAGAGCGTAAAGAATTCCAGAAATTTCGCTAAGATCGCGGCTACTGGGATTTAAAATTTCAATCCTAGCGAAATTGAGAAATCGCTTAGGCTTCAAAATTTCACGGCAGAATCAGTTCCTAGCGAAATTACACACTCGCTTATCCCTAAAAATTCTCAAGAGCCAGCTTAAATTTCACTAGCTAGCTTAAATTGTTAGGTGCTTAGCGAAATTCTCTCGATTTCATGAGATCTCCCGTGCAATTTCGCGCTAGCGAAATCAGAGCTTCCTACGAAATCTCCGCCTCCGTCATACTTTTGTAATTAATGCAAACCGACCCCATTTTGGTGTATTACCTCATTGTCCCTTGTAGCTAGCTAAAATGTTAGGCTTTCTTAGATTGCCATACATCGTGGCCTAAGTATAAGCCCCCCAAATTGTAACCCTAAGAAATCTGGAAGCAATCTTTTGGCAAAATTTTCATTTTATAAAAATATCTCCCGCAGCTCAGTTAGGGTTTTGCTTTTCTCTCTTCTCTCTCCTCTTTCTCTCATTTTCTAGGCTACCAAACAACCCTCTTGAGACACAACTCAGAGATGCCGGGCAAGCCCCTTTCTTTGAAGATAAGGTAGCTAGCTTGGTCGTGCGCTTGTGCTGTCCTCATGCTAAATGCCAAGGTGCATCAGATTATGGCTCTCATCTTCAAACTAGGTTGAATATCATTTAATGTCATTAATTTGGCCAATACTTTCACCATGCTTAGGATACAAAGGTATACTTATTGCAGATGCACTGCGGGTTTTTTAGATGGTCTTACGCATTACGAAATGATGTTGAATGTTAGGTTTCAAATCGAAAAGGGGTCAGATGCATGTTGCCCGTGTTGACTCAAATAGGAGATTCTAGGGTTAGGTTTATAGTTAAACAAAGATCCAAGTTATGGCTTGACTATAGGTTGTTTAATATAATGCGACGATAAAACCCGAGGACACTTGTTCGCTCTATGTTAATGCTAGTGCCTCTAAATCTTCAAAGTTACCTTTCACACTTCACTTTTAGTTTTTACAGTTAATCATTTTTCAAACTACTCACACTATTTTGAAACAAATCCAAAAATCCAAATAAAAAGCCTCACCATTTTCAACACTGATGCAAGTCATTCATAGGATGAAAACCCATCCCTTGTTCGACCCTTAGATCAGCTATATCAGTGAGCTCGACTACGGCAGTAGGAGGAACTTATAGGATATAAAATTTTGTTGATTCCTGATCACCCTACTCCTGGCACGAATCGTTTTGCTGTCGGATGGTGCTAAACTACGCTTGATAAGTTGAAGTGTACTTGTGATTAACATTACAAGTGAAGGTGACCTTTTGAACTCTTTTTTATAACCTGTCATAAAGAATCGTGAAGTTTTCACAACTTAGCAGTAACTTCACTGTTTTTTTTTTTTTTTACAGTCAGTTTTTATCTTTTCTAACCCTAACTCTTTTTGCAAGTTGTTTGTGCTCTTTGTTGTGTCTCTGCCAGTAACAGGTTAGCGCACCACCGGGAAAGAGAGACACGTAGATTGCAAAGAATCGTGAGCACCAATTGAAGAAACTCGCAGCCAATAGGACCAAATGGATCCCCTAATTCGAGGAACAAAGAGAGTCGCCTGTGCACCCCAATGAACTTAATAAATTTATAGATCGGCGAGGGACCACATCCACCCTCCTAGAGTTAGTGCCCTTCCCGCATCGTGACTCGCCGGCATGCAGCAGTTGAGGCCTTATTTAGTACTCCCTACTCCCCACATACCATGGTATGGAAATGAAAATCCATACACACACATGCGGGATTTTGAGGAAGTTTGCAATTTACCTTAAGTAAGGTATGATTGATATGGATTTGCTAAAGTCAAAGACACCGAATTTAAAGGACAAGGCCAAGATTCGTCCCCACCTTGGTGCCTGTAACCATAAGAAATCAATGAGTCGCGCTGCACTCCTAAAGAAGTTCTTCTTCAAAGGCTCATAAGACCAACAATTTGAAGAGACAAATCTATACCTTTGCAAAATCTTAAGATGTGAGAGGTTTACCGGCCGAGAGATTTATGGAGACCATCGCACGCCACATCTACGGGTTTTGATACCCGACGTTAGTGAACCACTTTTACGTATAATGCCTCCCGCCATGAGACAATTGTTAGAAACCATGTGTGGTGGATTTTCTGAGCAAGCATCCCGATGAAGCCATGGATTTTCTGAACTATGTGGTTGAAACTTCTAAGGCTGATGAACTAAACTCCTGTAGAAATGGAAAGAAAAATGCCTTTAGCCAACCCTAGAGTAGATGTATGCAATCGCGCAGGATATAGAAATGAAAGTTAGAATTTCAACCTAGCTTGTAGGAAGGAGGAGCTTGAAGGAAAAAGGTTCCATGAGAAGTGCATGCAAAGGATCAAAACACTGCTGCACTCAATCCCATTCACGCTTTCCAACCCATGTGTAATCTAGAGAATATGATACGAGTGCTCCATCAATGAAGGATTTGATGTCAGAGCAAGCAAATATTGTAGGTCAATACAAGCCACCACAACCTAATACCCATTATGGTAATACCTACAATTCCAATTGGAGGAATCACCCTAACCTATCCTGGAAACCCAACCCCCGCCTACGTGCCCCAGTGCCAAACCACAGCTCTGTTTCCCACTCAGAACCACAACCACCTCCATCCCTCACCCTCGAACAAGCCATTTTAAATTGAGTAAGGTGGGTGGGTATTTGTGGAAGAACAAAAGTGATCACGCATACTGGTACAAAGGATTGACACCGAGAGAGCACTAACAAAAAGAATGACCGGGCTCGAGAGCAATCTAAACAAAGAATTGACAACCTACAGAACTCAATCACAAAGATCAACAATATTCTGGAGGTGCAGGAGAGAGGAAGGTTCCCTTCCCAAACAGTACCAAACCCAAAGGGAATCCATGAGGTAGGGTCATCCAGTAATTCAGGAATGGATGAGGTCAAGGCAATAATCACCTTAAGGAGTGGAAAAGAGGTTGATCAGCCCATGCCTAAGCCCCCGTTTGAAGAAACCAGGAATGAAGTAGAATCACGCGTACGACATTTTCCCCGAAGAGGACTCAATGAAACATCGTACGCCACCTCCATTTACAAGCACTTAGGAGGCGTTAGGCTAAGGGGCATCTCGCAATAGCAGCATCCTAGAAGTCCTAAGGCGTAAAATAACATACTTTTGACATCATCAAGCAAGTTCCGGCCTATGCAAAGTTTTTGAAAGATCTTTGCACAATTAAGAAGGGATTAGGTATTGAGAAAAAGGCATTTCTTACTGAACAAGTCAGTGCCATAATCCAAAGCAAGAATCCAATCAAATACAAGGATCTAAGATCTCCCACAATTCTGCAATACTGTGGACTCAGATGCACAAATCCCTACTTCGACCTAGGGAGCAGAACCTACTACCGTATTCAGGTGTACAAATAGGTTTGGGTGAACTTAAACCTACTAACATCACATTATCATCATCGATGATCGTAAAGATCCCTAAGGGATAGTCAGATAATGCCTTAGAAAGTAGACAAATCTACCACCCAAAAGATTTTGTCAGGTTTGATGTTCCACCAATTGCAAATGAGCTCAACCATGTGCCAATTATCCTAGAAGACTATCACATTACAATGAATCATCAATTGGTGGAATGGAGTCATGCAACTTACATTTGGTAACATGACATCGAGTTGAACATATTTCATCAACAACAAGCACAAATTAATGGAAACCAAATCAAGTGCCCGATGGAGGCTGTTCGTGTCGTGATGCGGAAGTCGAATGTCTAGGAATTGCAGACATTCAACCAGTGAAGGTAAGCCGTGGTACCGCCATCGGTTAACGTAGGGAAATTGCTCAATCTTAATCCATCGCTGAGAAACCGAACAACAATGGGAAATCCAACACCAAGATCTCACTTTCTGTACCACTATCGGTTTGAGGAGATCATCCTCCTTGACCCTCCTTGAGCAATTTGGTAAAATTGAGCTGATTTGGTGTTTTCACAAACTAAATTGCAGCTCAACAATTTTTGGTTTTTATTTTTATTTAGTCAATTTCGATAATTTCAGTTATTTTTAGAAAGTTTCCTAATTTAGTAGTTTTCTATTTTTAGTAATTATGTATTTTTTTATTTAACTTGTTTTAAATTTTTAATTATAGTTTAATATAATAATTTTTGTTTTTAGAATTATTAATATTTTAATACTGGGAAATCGATTTGCAGGTGAAGCAGGTTTAGCTCAATTTCGCTATAATGTCGAAATCTGCGGAAACGACTCAAATTTCCTTTTGAATCAAGCATTTAAAACTATGGAGGGCCAAAAGTTTTCAGCCACTTCGCTCCCTCCTACCGAGCCTCAACGCGAGCCCTTTGGTCGCGCCAGCCTACACCACCCATTACCTACAACAGACACGAGCCCTGTTTCCACCACTCCCGCCTAAGACCAGCCTACCATCGTCAAGGTGTGAGCCTGGGTGGCCACATCCCAAGCACTCACTTTGCTCCACCCGTGCGCTGCGGCTCTCGAGAGATAGCCCCGCATTGATTTTCCCGCTCGTTTAGCCTCCACTCCACCGGCAGCACCGTGGTCCATCCGAAACGTCCCCTCGCTGAGCCCCGACGCCTTTGCAAGGTAATCGGCTCTTATTTACCGCCGGAGCCACCCTAGTTTCTTTTCTGGCCGATAAGGATGGTCTGCACTGCAGGTCCCGCTCCGCCGGTCCGATTCAAGACTTTCGAGCGTAGAGGAGCAGCCCCCAGCCTGTGCCTCGTTCCGCATTAATCGCACTAGGCCCCGGTCCCCCGGTGCGCCTCCGAGAGCCTCGTGGATTTAGACGATACCAACTCTGATGGGACCCTCGGCCCCACACTGCACCTCACGGAGATCTGGCAGAGGGCTCAATATCCAAGCGAGCCCGCACACTGGCCCCGTGAGTCATCCTCATCCAGCCCTCAAATGCATCGCCAACCATCTCGCTGAGACGACATCATCGCTCGCTTGTCGCCCACGCTTCCGTGATCGGGAGGCCGCACGGTTCCGCACCCTATTCCCGGGAATGTCGCACTACACTCCGAGGGACTTTCATCGAGTCCCGGACGGCGATGTCCCTGAGACGCACGATCCCGCATTCGTGGATTCTATGAGGTTGATTGCGGACTATTCCCCATCGTGGGTTTCATGACCTTTGAAAAAGATTACTAGCTCCCCGGTGGTGTTGTAGTTTTATCACTGATGACATCTCGGAGCAATTTCGGTCCACGAGCTTCGGGCCTTCATAGATGATCGCCCTGAGTACCTGCAGAGGCGTGTATATTTCAAAGAAACTTTAGGGCTCGCTGTGATACCACAATAATTCAGAGGGTTACCGAAGCTTGGGGCCCACCCACCTCGAGAGCGGTTCGTATATTAGCTCGAGACACCACACAAGATTTTTGGGGATAAGAGCCTCCCTTCGATGCTGTCGGTCGATCACCCTTCTCAGGACCAAATTTTATTCCCGCTTACAACATTATGTACAATGGAGGGGTGGAGCCATCTCGAGGCTCTTTACCGGATCTCTGAGGGACACCGGGTTTAGTCCCTCCGAGCCGGTGGGATGACCTCCTTGATGCATTTCAAGAAAAGGTCCACCTGAAGGGGCCCGGGTTCGAGCGCAGAGCCTGGCCACTCACGATGCCACGGCCACCATGCCAGTCCTCGAGCATTTAGGTTTTCCTGAGAGCCCCTGATCGAGAGGAGGATCCGGGAGCGCCCTCCTGCCCTCTGGCTAATGGAGCGAGTGATGGCCATGCCCGCATCTTCATCCTCCAAGCAGCCAGGACTCAGGAGGAGGTTCCACTCGAGCCCGAGGTGTAGCCGAGTCCAGCCCATATGTCCCTCCATCCTCATCCACACAAAGTTACCCACAACCGCAGCCGATACTCCTGGCCCATCATACACATCACATTATTCGCCGGAGTATGTTCGTGCCACCTCGAGAGAGATAGCAGGCGTGATGGATGCGATCTGTTCATTTAGCAGCCTACCCAGCAAAGACAGGATCGAGGTCGCCTGTCACTCCATGCCGCAGCCAGACATGACTACCCGGTCTTCCTCGCGGTTCCCGGACGAGAGAGGAGCCCACCACAAAGCAGCAAAGATCTTTGGATGGCATAGCTGCAGCAGTAGTTACAGACGATCACCACCACAAGAAATGAGGTGGTTAGGTTTCTTTTTTATGTTTTCGTATAGTTACCAACTTTACCAATCATTTACCAATTTTGATTAGATTTATGTGTTGGGCCTATAGTAGGCAAAGTGATACTTTGTATGTTTAGCTTTGTATTCATGTACCAGCCATTTCGCTATATCAAAAGCTATTCAGTATATATACATAGAATTTTGCATATCATGTTTTCAGGTCTTCAACAATGTGTAATCGTTTTGTCTTCAATCGACAATTGGAATCGTCAATCAACAATCAATGCTTCCAATTGAACAATTGAATCGCTTTGATTGGACAATTGAATTGCCTTTGCTGAAAAAATTGAATCATTGTAAGTTACCTTTTATAAATAAATAAATTCCATGTTTGAAATAATTTTTTTTGGTCAGTTGAAGTTCCAGCATGCTCAACTTGAACATTTCTCCTTAAGCTAATTCACACACTGCACACCAGATTGTTTCAATAGGTTGTAAATTTGTATGCCTCCTTTCACTTTGCATAGCCTACTTTAGCATGCTGGGCAACCTAGGAGCAGTTTGTGTTACTCCACATTTCCTGAAGACCAATGTAGTCTTCCAAAAGGAAAAGAAAAGAAAAGCAAAAAGAAAAAGAAAAAGAAAAGAAGAAAAAGAAAAATAAAGTCGTGACGCTACTTTGAAACCCGAACACGGTCCGAGGGGGGTATATGGTGAAAGCTCGGGCCCGATGCCCTAAGCCTTAATTGGTCGAGTCAATGATTTAGTGTTCGTTACATGGGTGGATATAGGTAGAGTTTAACCATTTGTAGGTGCTTGATTTCAGTCGCCCGAGTCCGGTGAAGCCTGTAGTTTGTGGTCAAGTGATCCTTTCGCTTGATGCCCCAAACCTTAATTGGTTGGGAGTCATCTGCGGACCTGCACTTTAATTTTGGTGAAGTCTGATTTTAAGCATTGCACCCTACAATATAGTCGAATAAAGAAAGGAGAGTATAACTATCCCTATCTAGGTTGTTCAACAAAATTTTAAGGCCATGCTGCTAGATTGGGGAGCGGACACTTGCAATTTATTAATCTCGACCGTTACATATAAAAAGAACCATTAGATCTGTGGAAATTCAAGTTGAGAATCATGGAACCAATATTGACCTAAAAATTTGTTCTTGTATGGTTTTGGCCTTCATACGGTTTTCAAACTTGCGTCAATTTTTCTTTAAAGGTAATGTTTATTTGTTTATGGCATTCCTTGAATCAAGTGAACTTTTGAAAATCACCGCATGCACATGCCCTTATTATTTCGAACAAGTAAGGGACTAGCAACGCTTTCGGGTTGGGGGTGTGGGATTAGTACCCAAAAAGCGCTATTTTGAGTCCTATTTTAGATAGGTTTTGAGTGTTTTTTGCGCACTAATCATGTCAATAATGCCAATTAAAGTAATCTGTGTCTTCTTTTAGTATCACTTATGCCGTTTAGGAGGTTATATTTCAGTTGTTTTGGTGTTTTTACATATCTTGGAGAGTTCAACATCGAGATATATGCTTAACCATGAAGATTGAACCCATTTATCAAATTTCTTCAAACATACCAAGATTCACTGAAGGAATAGAAGGCAAATTTGATGAAAATGGATGCAGTAGAGAGCAAGAGTACGCAAAGGAAGAGCAAAGAATTCCAGAAATTTCCTAAGATTAAGTAAAATTTCATTGATTGAGAAAATTTCGCATCCTAGCGAAATTGAGAAATTTCGCTAGGCTTCAAAATTTCGCTATGCACTGTTCCTAGCGAAATTACACACTTTCGCTATTTCTAAAAAGCTGTTGTTAGCGAATTTTCAGTACAGCGAAACGTTACCGAAATTCCTTCCGATTTCAATTATCTCTCGTGTACTGCTGCCTAGCTAAATCTCGCTAGCTAGCTGAAATTAGACGTTTCCAATAAATTTCCCAGTTTTGTCATACTTTTGTAATTAATGCAAACCGACCATTTTGGTGTATTACCTCATCGGTCTCCTGTATTAGCCAAAATGTTAGGCTTTCTTTGTATTTTCATACTGGGTGGCCTATATAAGCCCCCCCCCCCAAATTGTAACCCTAAGAAACTGAAGCAATCTTGGCAAAATTTTCATTTTATAAAAATATCTCCCGGCAGCCGGCTTAGGGTTTTTGCTTTTCTCTCTTCTCTCCTCTTTCTCTCATTTTCTAGGCTACCAACAACCCTTGAGGATGACAACTCCAAGAGATGCTTGGCGTTCCCTTTCTTTGGAAGAGGAAGGTAGCTACCTTGGCTGCTGGGCACAGAAAAAGTTGTCCTCTATAAAGTAAATGCTACGTAATTCGTATTTATGGCTCCCATCTTCTCAAACTAGGTTGAATATCATTTAATGTCATTAATTTGGCCAATACTTACCATGCTTTAGGATACAATGGCTACTTATTGCCAGAGGACCGTGGTTTTTAGATGGTCTTTACGAGCCACCGAAATGATGTTGGAATGTTAGGCTTCAAACCTAAAAAGGTCAGATGCATGTTGCCCGTGCTGACTCAAATAGAGCAGATTCTAGGTTAGGCTTGCTAGCACAAAGATCCGGTTATGGCCGGACTATAGGTTGCTCGGCCATAGCCGCAGATAAAACCCGAGGACACTTGTTTGCCCTATGTTATCAAGTTAGTGCCCTAAATCTTCAAAGTTACCTTCACACTTCACTCGCGATAGCTTAATCGCCAAACTACTCACACCTGCTTTTGAAACAAATCCAAAATCCAAATAAAAAGCCTCTCACCATTTTCAACACCGATGTAAGTCATCTTATAAGTGATGAAAAACCATCCCCGTGTTCACCCTAGACCGCTTATATCGGCAATAGCTTGACGACGGTAAAGAGGGAGGAACTTAGATATAAAATTTGTTGATTCCGGATCACCCCATCATCGTGGCACTTAATCATCCACCCACAAGTCTTAGATATAGCTGCATTCACAACCTCAAGATCACGATTCATCACCTTCTCAACCCTCTCGCACCAACCGCACTTCATCCTCGATCTAACCCCGGAATTGTTTAGCAACCTTCTATTCTAATTTAGCTTTTGGTGTTACGCCGATACGATGATTCATGGGCAAAACTTCCGACATGGCGTTATTCGAACCACGACGCTTCCGCCTATAATTAACGCAGCATCGTAGTCTTCCATACAATGCGGACATGCCAACATACCAGCAGTACTTCACCCAGACATCATAGAATACGCTGGAAAGTCACGCATGGTCCACATGAGGGCAATACAAGATCCGAAAATTTTTCCGTTTGGAAATATCATGTCAACCCCAACACCCTACGCATCTTTTCAACTCCGCCATCAATGGCCGCAAGAAAACATCTATCTTCCCCTCGTGAGGCCCCGGCACTAACACAGCCAAAAACATAAATTCTCCTTCATACATAAGTCCGAGTGTGTTATACGCGGCTACCACACGACAAAGCCACAAAGAATATTGTCGGCCTCAGATTTACCAAACTACAAACCATCAAATAAACCCAAATTTCAAGATTTCAACTTCATATGAAAAATCAGGAAACACCTATCAAAATGTTTCCTGCCAGGCATCAAGGGTGACACATCTTACCGCCCCTCATGATGCTCAATTCCACCTCATTTCATTAGCTATCATGGCTGGCGCATACACCGCAACTGTAAGTATTTGAAAATAGTGCATCTTCTTATATGACACCTTCAACTTCCGTATATACAATCTATTTCTAGAACCCCTAACCTGCTTGTACCGAGCATGCCCACATTTTTTACATAAATCGTAAGGTCACTGGCCATCACCCCAAGATATCATACGCTGTTCACACAGCCAACACGACTCCACGGGGTAATCCAACCCTCTAACTAACTTCTTCTGCCGTAGAACCAATGGCATCGAGATTATCTTGTGGCAACAGCTTCTTGGAATATGAAATTAGACATATCATCAAACCATGCCTACTAACACCGTGTTCGCACTTTATTTCTAACATCCTCACTACGGCAGATAATGGAAAGTATGCTTAATTTCTCATATACAGTTTGTCTCCAAATGAATCATGCCGTAAATTCCTTGCCTCGCATTGGGTTCTCATCCGAAGGCTGAATTCAGACCCACCAAGATCACAAACCATTCTTATGCATGTAGTGTGATTCATATTATCTAGACCATCTCGATCGCTCACTTAACACACCCGCAGACGAACTTGCACTACCCGCCACCATGGTATATCCAAACATAGTAATCCGGCACAAAACCATTTCTATACAAATGGACCTCACACCAACATCAAAACTTTATTCTCGGATTTATTTAACTAAAGTGCAAGGACAATTTTATACCGTGCTTACCATTCACACACTGTGATGTCTCGTAGCTTAACGCAACAAATTCATCAACTTTATCCCCCCATTCATTAGAGAACATTCCATTCACTATTCGACCTTACATCCATTATCTCACGATCGCCTTTCCATAACTAGTCACAAAAAAATCACTTAGTGGCAAACGCGATTGTCCTCAATTATTTTTATGTTCATTAACCATTTATTGTGGTTCCCGACAAAGTTATTTTTACGTGTGTATATGCAAATTTACCACATCCACACCTCCACCTCCACCTCCACCTCCACCTCCACCTCCACCTCCACCTCCACCCGTCCAACAGTTCTTTTCTCTTCAATAGGTTTGGTCCTAATCCATCCATTTGGCTACAAAAGTTACGTTAAAAAGATCAATGACAGACATGTTCATTATGTATGCATTTCGGCAGCCTCAAGGGTTCTCCAAGTACACTAAATAAGATAGAAATAATAATGCATAATTGCTTGATTTAGCAAATTGTACTACCATTTATATATCCTAATGTGCACCGAGAACAAACGAGAGCAGAGGTTTCAAAATGACACATAAGAGGCGTGCAATTTAAATTAAATCATGATCATTTAATTAACATCCTTTCGTGAAACCGTTCACTGACAATCCAAAGGTATTCAAACTTCGTTGTAATACACTGGACGGATGTATTCTACGGTTAACTATATAACACATCCAAACGATAATCTTAATCGCGCACGTATGATGCAGCCAAATCATATAAGAGAATGCAAATGATTTCGGTCAGATAATTAAAAATTTAGTTTATATATGTTAAAACGATTTCTTCAATTTAATCCTATCACATGTTCTATATCCATATCATTCATAAATTCATACTATATCATGTAATCAACTCATATATTTTATACTTCATTCAAGTGATTAGTACACTTGGTACTCTAATCTAAATTTCAGAAATATATATACCCAATGCTATTAAATAGCATATGGTCAGATTCTAACTCAATGGGCTTTTGATTCTAGACTCAAGTTAGCTTTCCATAGAGTCTAATAACACCCAAATCCAAGTTCTAATGAAGGTTATGCATGTTTTCAAATCATGAAGAAAAATCAGCAATACTGTGTGTACTGCAGCAGCAGGGCCAATTGATTTTCTTCATTTTCGATAGGATATGACCTCAATTTTTATAAAAGCTATATACATGGGTGGATTCTAGGACTCAAGGGATTTTCATAGAGTCTAAGAAAACCCAAATCCAAGGTTCTAATGAAGGAGTTATGCATGTTTCAAATCATGAAGAAAAATCAGCACACTGCAGTACTGCAGCAGCAGGGCCACTGATTTTCTCATTTTCGGATAGGATATGACCTCACTTTATCAAGCTATATATATGTGATTCTAGACTCAAAGGGCTTCTTCATAGAGTCTAAGAACACCCAAATCCAAGTTCTAATGAAGGTTATGCATGTTTTCTTTAGGAATCATGAAGAAAATCAAAGCACACTGCAGTACTGCAGCAGCAGGGCCACTGATTTTCTTCATTTTCGGATAGGATATGACCTCAATTTTTATCAAGCTATATATGGGTGGATTCTAGACTCAAAGGGCTTTCCATTGAGTCTAAGAACACTCAAATCCAAGTTCTAATGAAGGAGTTATGCATGTTTCAAATCATGAAGAAAATTAGCACACTGCAGTAATTGCAGCAGCAGGGCCACTGATTTTCTTCATTTTCGGATAGGATATGACCTCAATTTTTTATCAAGCTATATGGGTGGATTCTAGACTGAAAGGATTTCTTTAGGAGTCTAAGAACACCTATAACAGAAGTCCTAACGGTAGATATGTTGCAATCCTCGGAAGAAAATGGTTAACCCTGCGCGAAAGAGCGCAAGAGCTGCAAGCCATCATTTTGAGCCTTTTCCAAAGATACACTGATGATCAATTTGGTAGTGTATTATCGAGATATGAATAATAGGAATCAGTACAGCAATTCCTAACCCAACCACCATATATGAATCCGGATATAACATAGATCTTGCATTATCTTTTAATAGCCCAAAAAACCAAATAAAAAAATTTCATAACAAAGGTGGTCTTCAAATAAAAATAAAATAAAATAAATCCGGCAAACAAGTAAAAATCGAGAACCAAAGAGATAAAATATTCATGCTGGTAAGGCAAACGCCTCGCCTCAGTAGCACCATGGGATGTTTACCCCTGCTCGTGTAGATGCAGATTCATGTTTGGGTGCTAGAACAGTATAATATGAAAGAATAAGTTCTATGTCAATGACTGATAAAGGGAGAAGCATGAAGGTTCTAAGAGAGACATTCTAAGAGGACCTCAAGAGGAGACCCGAAGAGCGATCCAAACTTTATATATGGAACCGACATTGGAACAAACAATGTGAACCACAGATCGGCAGACAACCGCAAAAAATAAAAATAAAAATAAAAAAATACAAGATTTTCAAAATAGGCAAACAACACTTTAATCATAAATAGCACAAGGATGTCCCAAAAGCAAATTAATCCCAATAGAGGCTCAAAACAATATATAATCTGACCCAACCGGTTTATAATTCACTACTCCAAGAACAATATTTGAAATGAAACTATCAAGGGCGAATGAGCCAAAACCCAAGAGGGCCAATACCAAAAGAATTTGCAAAAGGGCAACCTTAAGACAACATAGTAGTATACATAGGTAGTATGGCCCAAATACACCCTCCACAACGATATACCAAATCCAATACCTAAGAACAGCTTCTAAACTGAGCCAAAACTAGGCCTAACAAGAAAGCAGATTGACCAACTAGAAAAAAAATAGTTTTCCAAAGAATAAAAAAACAAAACAACAATCAAAAACCAAAAACCGTATATGTGGTATAATAAACCAATGTCCAATGGCCCAACAAGCAAACTAGTTGATACATCCAAACCGGTCAAGAAACACATTAGCCCTCGGTTACAAGGTGCCACAATATCTAATCAAGGGAAACCTTAAATAAAACCTAAAACAAGGGAGGAACTGAGCAAAGCTTTGGCAAATAACTAACCAAACATAAATCCAAAAACACAAAGATACCTAATAAAGAACCGAATGAAGAACAAACGAAGTGTGAAGACTTACCATTATGAAGAAATAGGTTTGGTTAGCAAAACAATAAGATCTGAAGCCTGAATGATACCCAGCAAGTGGGGATGGACAAGATCGAAAACTGATGTATAAATGCAAAGATTTAAGGGAGAAATATCGCCATTTACCTACCAAATATTTGGTCTGGTGAATTGTTCTTTTGATTTACCACCATTTTTCATGTTAATTTATTTTTGGTCGCACTGGTCGGAATTGGTCGGAAATGAACCATTTAATTGACCAAATATTTCAGAATAAAAGTTAAAATTTTTTGGTCGCTTATTTTGACCAATTCGCTTTTCATGTTAATTTGGTCGTTAATCGGCCTAAGATTTTTACGCCACTCTCGCCACTTACGTATTCTCACTTCGACCAAAATTATTTGACGGTAAATATGGTCTCCATTTCTTTGGTCGGAAATTTGGCCTAAGATTTTTTTGACCAAAGCCCTTTGGTCTCTAAATGGTCGTGATTTGTCGCGAATTACCACCAATTTTTTTTAGGTCGGCACGGTTGGTAATCTGGTTATTTTTAGTAGTGGAAGCTCATTACTTCTTGTGGAACCTTTCTTTGTATGTTTAGTTGGCTTTCCCTTTATGCAATCCACGCATACATGAAAATCAGTGAAGTCAAGATTTTGTAAAATTCCTTCCTTCACTAATTTCTTAATTCTTTCCCCAGAGATGTGCCCTAGCCTTCTGTGTAAGCCACAAGATTGAAGAATTTTCATTAATTAATAATGCTTTGAACCACCAACATTTGAATGCGTGGTTATCTCAAAGAGTAACATGATTCAAGGAAATTTTATATGTCCATCACATAAAAATGCCACGAACCAACCGTAGTCGTATCGTAACATCAAACTTAATTGTCCAAAACTGAATAAAACAGAATATCTAGTAGCATCTAATTTGGACAAGGAAACTAAATTCCTAGAGATAGAAGGCACATAAAAAGTGTTTAAAAGATCCATCCGATGACCACTCTAATAGTGTTTATACTATAACAGCCTATCACCACCTTTATGACGGCTTCCCATATGTAGGAACTTTTCACTTTCCTTGGTTTCCTGCTGTAAGGAATCCGCATTAAATTAGTCACATGAGCTGGCTCCAGAATCAATCCACCAATTATTTAGCTGAACTCAGCATGGATTGATTCATAACATACAAAAGAAAGATTTATACCTTCCTTTTCGGCAACCAAGCCTCGCGCTTGATACACCCTTCTTCACATGCCCCTTCTCTGCCACAAAAAGTGAAGAATTTGGTCATGAATCTTCCATCACATGACTCGCTACCTTCCCAGTGTCCATAATTTTTCTTAGGTGGAGTTCTTTTCCTCTTTAATTCTTCTTCTTCTTCATTTACCCATGAGTTACAACAAGATGTAGAGCATGTCCTTCTTGCCTTAATCTCTACCAGATATATCGGGTGAGCCTATTCAAGTTCCACTGATCCTCGTTAGTATTATAGTGGATTTTGAAGGGGAGCAAACTGTGATGGAGTTAAGGACACAAATCACCAAGAAGGACCACATCCATACCCATACCTAGTGCCTTAAGCTATGTGTTCCTTTTCAATATGTTTAAAATAGTTGTCACCTTCACCATCATCATATTTCATGGTGGTGGTCAATTCAGCCATCACTGTGCCTTTAAGACTACCGCCAGCAGATTTCTATGCTCATCACCGTATTTTTAAATTCCAAGGCAAACCCGGTTCGAGGGAGAAAGGTTCTGATATTATTGGCAATAGTCACAGCCTCTATAAACACTCACACCGAGTCTCTGTCGGGATTCGGCCTGTGGTTTTGATTGTTCCACTTGCTTCTGAAAGTACTGCTGGTCCGTAGCTTCAAGAGGTTTATCCACATGCCATGTCAAGATCCAATTACACCTGAGAATTGAACCCTTCATACATTCCATAAAAGCTCCACCCATCAAAAACAGCCATTCTGATATGCAAGGAGAGAGTGTAACTGCTGGAACTGTACAAAATAGAACAATGCTCAAAATAAGGCCTTAAGTATAAAATAAATAGCAATGAACTATTGATATCATTAAAATTCTCCTTTGGGTAAATTTTAACATATTTAGTGTTCACTTGGAGGGAGCTTAAAACACTTTACTATTTTGTGCTACGAGTATGTTACCTTCTGTAATAACTTACCTTTCTAAGCAACACAAAATAAAACTATTAATTAATAATTAGCGTGTAAATTGACTCTCCTTGCTTGCCCCATTCTTAATTATGCAAAGAGGAATTATTAAGAATTTTATAAGTCTCCTTTTATTCATTTTATGCAATTTAATAACATAAAGCTCACTAATTTAGGTTACTGGCAACTATCTAAATTAGTTAACCTTACATTTATAAATTGTCATTGATAAAATTTCTACAAGGATGAAATTAATCCTTTTTTTTTTAATTGAGCAAAAAATCAAGAAAATAGCATCTTTAATAATCATCCGATTCAATAATCAATCATAAAATCAAAATAAAAATCTTACATCATCGATAATTTCACAAGAGCCATCAAATCATGTTGATATGGACATCTTAAAAGAAATTTAATTTTCATATTCAAATAAGTGATAACAGATAATCGGCTAACCAGTGTTGTGATTCTATATTTCTCCTTTATTGAAGCTTCTAATCTGGTGTCTGAAGCGCGCCTGAAATGGCCAACAATGGCGCCTGAAAACGGCCATCGGACTGACGCCAAACCAGCGCCCCTCACCGACATTGATCCAGTCAGCGTTACAAGGAAAAAAAAAAAAAAATCTTCCTTCTACGCGTTGAGGCGTTTCTTTATTTTTAATGAGACGCGTTTCTTTATTTTTTTAAAGAGATCTAATTAATCAAGATAAATCTCAAAATTTAATCTTTTATAAAAACAATGATTCTCGAATATTTAAACTAACTGCCTGATAATCATTTGTTGAGACTTGATACTAAATTAACACACAATATTCCGCATCATTAAATTCAAACTCATCTCCGATAATAAAATAATAATAATAACACAATAAAATATAGATTACATGTTCGCTGAAGAACACGCAAACATGAGAGATTTCCTTAAGTTTATAAATCTTAAATCCTTGATCTCTTCTTCTTCTTATTTCAAACCCTGATACACATAATTGTTTTGTGATTGATGGAAGAGTGCCTGAACTCGCACATGAAGGGTTTTCATATATAACTTAATAAGAAGAGGCAAAGAATACCGCCTAAAACCGCTTCTAAACGTGTACTCGAATAACCTGCTCTTATAATAAATTATATTTATTATAATTTACCCACCCTGATCAAGGTTAATATCTTCATACGCTTAAAGATATTGAGTATTCTTTTAATTGGCTAAATACTAGGTTAGTGGGCCACCCACTTAATTTTAATGTGGAAATCACAGAGAACACACTTATTTTTGACAAAAATGATTATCAATATTCATCAAAACGTCTTTGTCCCTTATCAATCTTCAATGCTTAAGCTTGAGCTTCAAATACATGCTGAGATTTAAAACACTGCTTAGGGAACACTTTCGAAATTTTGTCCTAAATCGCCAACCTAACTAAGCAGAAAGTAACAAGTGTTCTAATATGTTTTTTCCCATCTAAGAGTCCAATTAATCTAGACACATTAACCACCTATTTAACAGTTATTCTAAAATAGCACTAAGAAATTTTGTATTTTAACATTAGAAAGGTTAGAAACTTAACTCTCGTTAAGAGCCTTTACACAATAACTCTAAAACTTTGAAGTTTTTGAACAAATCTTTGCCTATTTTGATCTCAGAAATTTTACACACACAAACCCATATTTGTGTGAACAAATATAATGAAAAAAGCACCCAAGTGAGATAAAATACAACCATATAGTATCGAGAAGGACTGCGTCGAAGGGATTCAACATATTGAAGGGTTATATATAACTTAGTACCAACGCTCTATTTCCAGGGTTGAAGATGCTCATCCGTATGTGGAGATGAAATTCAACAAAGAAGGGGAATTCCGTGGTAGTACGAAGAGAATGACCGAAACACATGCAAAGCAAATGACCGGAATAATAACCACCTTGGTTGATCGCCCTTCAGTAAAATAGCAATGGCAGCAAGGTGAAAGCTATCATCAGCGGTTGCAAATAGAAGAAAAGGGTGGAAAGGCCGATTATCAGCCGTGTGGGCAACCGTGTGAGGAATTTAGAAAGTTTTCTGCATATTGTGATGTCAGGACCCGGTGAACATCAACACTGACGAAGTGTGCAGGCAAGAGTGAGATGGAATCAGATAATATGAAGACCGTGAACAAAGTCATTCCCAGAATATTGCTGCCTTTCTTTCGCTTGTTACAATAGAATAGTAGTTGCAGTAAACATAATGGTGACAATGAGAGCTGCTACAAATGATCCAGATGTTGGTATCCTTCATCCATTTCTCCCCTTCTTTCACCATGTTTGCATGCTGCTCAGTGAACAACTCACTCGGCTTTTTTCCGTCTGCGTTTACAAGGTCCTTGCATATGGGCGGCACAATGCTTTCCACCTCCTGCAGAAGAATGCTACTGTGATGAATGGTTTTATGTATATAAACCAAAAAGGAAATTGAAAAAGAAAAAAGTCTGGGATACTCACCTTAATTAATTTTTCTAGAATCTAATTGCATAGATGTCAATGGAGGGAAAGATTTAAAGATGGATATTTATAATTTTCTTCTTATTTCTTTCCTCATGAATGTGTGTATAAAGGTTCCAAATTACCTGTCACAGGTTTGTCTGAATTCTTGTTAAGGTATGTGCTGATAACAGGACATTGAAACAGAGAGAGAGAAGAAGAAAACTGGCAGAGCCACATATCATTCAAAAAGAAAAACATTCTCAAAAATATCTTCATAAATTTAATTATCAGTAGCGGGGAAGGAGAGTTGAACACTGAAACTAGGAACGCATCAGAAAATTGAGATCCTACATGAAGTTTCAAACAGCAAGTTCTAGCAAGGCAGAAGACTCAATTTTTTCATGGAGCCCAGTGTCTGATACCAGAGCTGCTACTCCAAAATTTTTTATTTTCCGACATAGTTTGACTAAAGAACTAAAAAACATTTTTCCACCATATACAATGCAGAGAAGGATGCCAATTTAAGGCTTAGAAACAGTCAATATTGCAGGCTCTATGGATGCAGGAAGACAACATGGGAGTGTTTTTTATTATCCATACCTATTGTATCATTTCAACAGAATCAAAACAGTTGACTTTATTAACCACTGAAGTAAAAGATGCTGACCTGGAAACCATTGTAGAGGCCTTGCATCTGCAGGGCTGCACCTGAGATGCCATCAAGCTTATTTAGAAGGTGCCAACATTGCAGCCAAATGCAGCATGTTGTTGCTGAATCTATCCTCCAGATGTCAACTTCATCTTATTTACATTAGCAAGCCCATGTAAAGAATGGAAAAATCTTTTTCTATTTGGTTCAAAATTGGAAATGAAAAATATTAGTGTTTCTATTATTTATCAATATTCCAGATTAACTCCAGGGATAGATTTAATCATCCCAGTGACAAACTCAACATTCCTGTTTTGACAGCCGATGACTGCTTGGTACTCTGCACCAGTGACCTTGTCTGTGTCCTGTAGTTTGTACCTAGTACAAATATGCTGCAGCATTTGGGCGGGTTTGAGCATGCCTCAACTTTTGGCGTATACATCCTGATACTTGTCATTAATCAAACCAATTAGGAATCAGGATTAAAGAAGATTGAGAGTCAAAGAAGGATCCAGATTGAACACCAAACATTCAATTCAATACAATACCATACCAATTCGAGCAGATAGGAAACTGGCCCATGCAATTGTCTCGTGCCGCAATAAATAAACAATTAGCTAGAAAGAAGCTAAGGTTTATAATCAAGGATAATAAAATTTTCTAGGAAGACACGAAACTAATTATGGAATTGCAATTCAACTTGTCTTCATTACCAAAGTTTGCTCTACACCACTCTGTTCCAAGCGACAAAAAATTTCCTCTCCTTGTACATATCAGACTTCACATAACCATCCCCAACTTAAGACTGGGAGATTCAAGGCCCAACCCCAATTCTAATCCACTCTGATTTGTTCTCCAGCCTTCTTCACCTAACTTTACTTCTAGCCATCTCTATTAATACTATATAAAGCCCTTCAAGAATTTATTTATTTGTACTGTTACATCTTAATTGCACTAAATCTGATATATAAATGAATTTAATGGGACAATTAACTGAAGCAATTTCTTCATATTCATATTCACAATATTGTGGAAATCTAGGTTAGCAATAGATTTTTCCAAAGAAAGAGTAATCTTTGCATAACATGATAATAAACAACATAGATGGTCCGTGTTCCCATGAAGTCATATCATATAACCTCTTAAGAATAACTCAGCAAATCACCCTTGTATACTTTAAAATTCCCTTAAATTCAGGAACATCAAGGCTGTCCAAGAATAAATTCCATCTCTTTAAGAAAGGAGATCTTTTAACATCATGTGAGGAGGTGTGGGTTCAGCTTTATGCCATAAATCAGGATGCCTTTTGGTAGCATGCTTGTGAGGAGTGTGGGGTTCAGATTTATCCCAACTGTTGATATTATTATGTGAATTGGCACAACCACCCAATTACATATTAAATTTATGTGGGTTGGCATAGCTTCCCAATTAATTATATTTTAATGGATTGGCACAACCACTCAATTGATTGCATTCATATCAAGCTCATTGTTACCCAAATTCTCGTTTAATTTTTTGAGTTTTGATATTGCCACTCAATTGCTAACAATCATAGTGGATTGAAAATGCCACTTAGATATTATTTGTAGTATTCGCAAGTCAAACAAAATCCCAACAAGGAGGCACTTGAAGAGTATTCTTTAAGTAACTATATAGCTTTGTTTCATGACAGAAAATAGCTACGCAATATAACCCAAGTATTTTTGTGAAAATGAGAAAAATAGATTCGCTTCACTCATAAGATGTTACACCATTATGTAGGTAAGATTTAAAATGCAACTTTGAAGTGTCTAGTTCATAGTATCAATATATTCTTCCAGTATTGTTTGGTGAATGTTAAGGTCATCAGCAACGTTTACTGAATCTGATCGGAGGCCTGATCTACATTTACACGTATCTGCCTTCCATGAAACATGGACAAATCACTGCCATGTTCCTAAATCAAACAAACAGAAATCTTTTCTTATGGGAAGATGCACATTACATGTAAAATATGAACCATTCAAAATTAATAAATTAAAAGAAAGTTGATGTATTGTTTTAATATATTAACTATAAAATCATTCAAATAAATAGGTACTGTTGTTATATAATCCAGCGCTAAAACCAAAGATGAGTGCCACTCTTGAACAAAGAAGGCATTTGACCAAATACGTAGACAGGGATTGTGGCGGTTCAAGGCCCAAAGTAATAGCCAAGGTGGGTGCTTTCTTTAGGTGATCCAGCAACATCTTGTACATTGAGGTAGATATTGACATGTTCAAAGAGGGTGTGTGAGAAATTTGTACGTTAAAGATATAAGGATATGTTTGGTTGAACACTGTTGTTGTAAACAATTTTTGAAAACAATAAGAACACCATGTTGGTGTTCTTTAAAATCTGTTCATTCATTCTTTGTTTAAAAACTATAACGAAAACAAGCCCATATTTTCTACTTCAAAATTAAATGGTTGGAAAAAGAATTGTGATCTATTACCCAAGATTTGGGAAGCAATACAACAACTAAGAAGCGTTGCACCATTTTTGCCTTGGGGAGATAGCATCTCTGGTGGAGTTTGAGAATAGAGGAAACGGGTCATTTCTTTTTTGCCTCGGCTACTAGCGATGACAACTGGGAGGAAATCTGTGTCCGTGTCTATAATGCCGGCCAATCTCTTGTTCTTTGAAAGCATGCACCGCGCTATTTCAATGATTCCATCAGATGCAGCCATATCAAGAGGTCTGTACTTTGACGAAATCTCTCTGTTCCAAGTCTTCTGGGTTTAATTTGCCACCAACTTCTTCCGTACAACGTGTACATACCCATAAAGAACTGCTATATGAAGAGGGTCAAACCCGGGTGATTTGTACTTCCCATCGCCTCCTGTTTTGACCGAGGATGATCGATGTCGTTCCAGTTTCCACGCTCCAACGTCTTCTTAAACTCCTCGTACTAAAGAAGTAATTCCCTGCACGATGAGTTGGGTGTTTGTGGTCATAAAAAGTTAAGAAATTACTTAAACAAGATCTACCCAAGTAAAAAGACAACATCATTCTTCCTGTTCACATTATATTTATCCAAATCAATTACTATAGAATTGATATAAAAATACAAATTATTTGAAAATTAAATAAAAAATGGAAAAAAAATTTTTTATAAAATAGACATTTATAGAGAGAACTTTAATTATTATTTTTATTCTTTAAGTGCTGTGTAAAAACAAAATAGTTATATATATAATATATGAATAATAATAATTGCATGCACATTAACATCATCAAGGGGAAAGACATTAATATATTTAACAGGAGGATGAGGGAAGGCACTCTACCTTCTGGGGCAAAGACACTCGGCAAGAATAATTCCCTTCGAGTCGCTTTCATGTCGAAGTCGAGGGTTGGGTTGGCACTGCTTTAAAAAGTTCCACAGATTTGCCTGCCTGATCCCTAATCTGAGCAAGCTTCTCTCGATTGCACTGAAACTCTGAATAACATGTAAGGCTATGTCATTCTTCGTCTTCCAAACTGAATGCGCTTTGCCTATCGAGTTCAAAACCGGACTCTCAGCCTGTCTTGCAAACCCCCACAGTCCTTGACCTTCAAATACCGTTCCATACACAAGTTTGCCAATAAGCATAGTTTTGCCTTCTGTAAGAACTTCACGGACTATTACCGTCAGACTTGACTGGGGTTATACTAAGAACATTACTTGATATGGAATTTGGGTATTAGGTTGGAGAACAATTACTTGGGAATGATCAGTTTATGGCTGAGGGAACATCACTTGGGAATGGAAATGGGTTTATAGCTTGTGGGGCTACATAACTTGGGAATGGATCATTTGGGTTTATGGATGGGGAAAACGCACTTGGGAATGGATTTGGGTTTATAGGTTGGGAATGGGGAATACCACTTGGGAATGGATTTGGGTTTATAGGTTGGGAATGGATTTGGGTTTACAGGTTGGGAATTACTTGGGAATGATTTGCACAGGTTGGGTATTACCATTTGGGAATGGATTTGTGTTTACAGGTTGGGGGATACCACTTGGGAATGGATTTGTGTTTACAGGTTGGGGGATACCACTTGGGAAATTTTGATTTGAAGTATAGGTTGGGAATTTGGGAAATGGATTTGTGTTTACAGGTTGGGGAATACCACTTGGGAATGGATTTGTGTTTGTGGTTGTGATGTCATCGGGAATGGATTTGTGTTTATAGATTTGGGGAATACCACTTGGGAATGGAATTGTGCTTATAGGCGGGGGAACACCACTTGAGAGTAGAGTTGAGATTTATACTGAGAATATCAGTTTGGGAGCCGAGTTTGGCCTCCACCTTCCATGCTGTTTGTAAAGCTTTAAATTAATTAAAATGTCAATTTTTGATAAGTTGTTTCTGAGTTAGCATTTTTACAAAGCTGAATGATCTTGGTGTACTGATGCTCATCAAAAATTTGTAACAAATGAGTTTTAACTAGTTTATGACATTAAAGAAGGTGGTTATAGGGAAAGAAAACCATTGAATTAGTAGGAATCAATGGTATGACGCTGAGAAAATTAGTCAAAAGAGTTCAAAGATGATAGAGATGATTGATTTCTTCTCCTCAACACGATTGTTTATCTCTATATCTTACAAATATATAAATAGAAAGATAAACCTTTGTACTTTAGGTTTCAGTACAGAGCTATGTAGTCACTTAGGCTTGGTTTATGCTTTTTAAAATTGTTTTTTGTTCTGTAAAATATAAGGAAGAACATAACTTTGTTTAGTTCCCCATTTTTTGTGTTCTGAAATTAAAACACCAACAGAATGCTAAAATAGTGTTTCCTCTGAATTACAGTTTTCAAAACTGAAACCAAAGACCCTTAAATTACAAATTTTCTTCACGTCTAAATATTCACACCCTCATTTAATTTCTCACTATTACAGTCTGATTAAACAGTGAAAGTAAAAAACCATATTCAATGATATCCTTCGTTGTTTTGAAGAATAAATATAGCCTAAACAAGGTAGTGGCATGCATGCAGTTGCAAACAAACAAAAAACAACAAACAACAAACAAAAAACAAAAAAGCATCCATTTCACCATTACTATTTCATGAACAGTAGAACAAACCAGCCCTGCGCCTAACTGAATAGCTTCAGCCCTCCTAATTGCATGGACAGAATATATGAGCCAATTATGGGCGCCTACTAGCCATATATAGAGAGGGGAGGGAGAAAGTGTAAAAGATAGAAACCTGACAGAATGTGTAATCATGACTGATTAAAAAAGAAATGTGTGGGTGCAGCATGCATCACGTGAAGAGGGGATCATACAGGACCAGTCATTTTCTATTTATTGAGGGAACTGTGTGTTCACTTTATCTTGGGGCCAGTAAAAGCACACTATAGTTATATCGATATGCATGCATCTCATTATGTCATTTCAAGATTCTTAGAAAATTTACTTGACTATAAAATCTCATACTAGAAATTGATTTTTAAGCACGTGTAGTTTCTAGAGTATTTTATGAGATTGCAAGTGTTTTAAGTTAAAAAAAAATATAGGGCATTTTTTTAGTATCATTTTAAGAACACTTAAAAGTGTTTTTTTTTTTAATAACGTTTGACAATAAGTGTCTACCAATTGTAAGCATCATTTTCTTTTGTTATGTTCAACTAATGCTAATAATCATTAAAAAAAAATCTTCAAAGTTTTAGACAGTAAAAAATCATTCTATCATAATCACTTTACACTAAGTTAAAATGTGATCAAGAGTATGAGAGTTTAAATGTCACCAATTTTTTCCATATTTATTTATTTGGCTAAAAGAGGATTATCGTGAATAATAGAAGGACAAGCATTGAAACCTATAATTGAAGGACACTTTAATTGATTTATGAGATGATCGATTCATTAATCGAATCTCATATAGAATCATATATATTTCCTTTTAAGAATGACACCTTTATTTTCATGGCTGATCAACAAAGAATTGATATCATTCATTTCAGCTATGCAGCATCAACTTTGAACCAGGATAGTCGTAAAGATTATCTTTTCCAACTTGATTTTCATTTTCGAGATATTATGAGATGCATATTCCGGAAGTAACACACACGCCATCACGAGAAAGGAAGGACCGGTAGCGCTCTAACACCAACAAGTAGTATCAAATGCTGAAGCTTAATCCGTGATTTAATTGGCGGTTCAATAGAACTTTGTTCTAAAAGAGAATTGTTATGTAAAGTCCAAAGTCCCACATTGGTTAATAATGTGAAGGATTATGAGTTGATAAATAGACATCGTTCAATTGGTATAAAATCTTTTGGAGAAAAAGCCCAAAAACAAAACGGCTTTAGACTTAAAATGAACTGTTAGATTATTATATTGTTAGATTTATTTTATATTTTCCTAGGATTGTAATTTGTATTTCCTAGGTTGTATAGCCTCATCCTATACAAGGCCTCTCTGTACTCAATTCACAAGATATACAAAAAGACTCAAGTCTTTCTTCATGGTATCAGAGCAGGTTCTCTGATTTTTTTTTTCCGTTGCTCACACAAATAGGTAATACAAAATTAATCGCAGATAGCTTCTTTTTCCCAGCGAACACCACCGCTTGCCACCGTACAACCTCGTTTTTTTTCCAAAGGAAAACCGCTGCCTGATTTGTTTCCTCCTTCTCGCAGCCCGAAACCGGTTACAGTCACTCTGAGGTAGAACTTGTCGACGACGCCCTAATCACCTCCGTGCCCGCTGACTCCACCACGCCAACTATTGGCTTACATGTTAGCCGCTGGATCGCAGTACTCCGACCAGGTGCATTCTCGACTTACTTTCGAGTCCCGATTCCATTTTTTATGTCCGTTTTCGATTCGAATTTTGATGCCGTGCAATGAGATTTCATCCAATTCATGTTATTTTTAATGGAGATAATTTTACCAGTATTCCTGTCATTCATAGTTACTCCAAAGGCCACAAGTTGTGGGCTTTATGTTTCTTAGTGACGCCTTATTCCGTAACAAGTGGACAAGAAACTGATTCGCTTATGCCATTCTGATTGAGGATTGGGAAAGTGCTTTACTGGCAGATCATCACTTGGTTTCGTGTAATACATCTATTCTATCCATTGTTGATGAATCTCCCTGGGCAACATTGATATTGTCGTTAAGCTTAGACTTACTGTTACTCTGCATGCCGGACCAAGTGGTGTCAAGAATCAAGCTCACACGCGAGCTTTATTAGATTCGTCAGGAACCAGGTGAGCAAATCACTATATATCACAGTCGGATGAAATCTATTTGGGATCAATTAATTGCATCTGAACCAGTTCTCTCCAATTCTGCTGACACCAAATTGGTTTATGTTCACCGTGAACAAGGACTATTGTTTCAGTTTTTAATGGGGCTTCGTGATGAGTTTGAATTAGCCAAAAGTCATATTCTCCATCAGGATCCTTTACCAACAGTCTCACAAGCTATTCATAAGTTAGTTGATAATGAGACTCGTCTTCAGACTGAACCCATTTCTATCCAGACCATGGTTTTTGCGCTACCCAACATGCAGTTCTACAGATCAGGCATTCCCGTTTTTCCCTTCACCACACCTACCTATGTTTCCAAAGGCAAAGGGAAAAATGTTAGACGACATAACAATAAGAAGTCTCTTCAGCTTCGTAAGAACAAAGGTCATTCTCATGGAAACCCATTACACTGGCCGATAATCGCGTAACACCTACTGACCCTGGGCCACCATCAACTATGGACTCCCATTCCATGTCTGGTCCTGCCTCATCTCTCTCTATAGCAGATCTACAAGATATGGTTAATCAGGTTCATCTTCCATCTTCGAATGCATCCAACACTTCTCTTTCTACGATATATCGTACTTCCGTATGTGGCTTTCTGATCTCCGCTTTGCCGCACCATATGACTTCTTTCTCCCCGATGTTGTACCTTCACACACGCCTCTCTACTTCCCCACCATATACACTCCAATGTTCTATGCATGTCTCTCATTCGTAATGTCTCTACACCAAATTTTGTTGCTTTCCAATGTTTCACGTATCTCCAAACTCACCGCGGTCTTCATTGGGCAACTCAGAAACCCGAAAGAAAATACCGTATTTATTTATTTTTTTAAAAAAAGGGCAAAACGGTAATTTTGTCGAAATAGTACAGGCAAAAACTTGGAAATTTTCTAGATATCGAATGATAAAACCACTTCAATTATTGAATCGCCTCAGTTCAGCTACCACGTCGACTTCGTCAATTCGCATGTTTGAATTTCACGCTGTGGCGCGGTGACGTCCGATACATGACATGGATTAGGGGATGCCATATGAAACCCTAAGAAAGTGACACTTGGAAAATCCATGTGGTTCACTTGATGGTGTGGCTCTCATTAAGCCACATGTTGTATGTGAAACCCTGAGAAAATCGAATTTTTCTCAAAAAATGGCAAAATTGTAATTTCGGTAAATATAAAAAAATTCCCAGATCCTGATAGACTAAAAATGGATTTCACCATTGAGACTGCTCGCGAAATCTTGTTAACACGTCGACTCGAGAGACGGGCTGAATTTACATCGCTTCGAGGCACCGAAATGTCAAGTGCCGCAAAACCAGCTGGTAGTATACGCTGATACACAAAAGTCTCGTTGGGCACAAGGTTTCCAGCTCATCGAGCGGACATGGTATTTTGACTATTTATGAGAATTAATTATTATGATGATTTGCATGTTTATTATATAATGTCCGATTAATATTAATTATTCAAATATCCCTTAATCTATATTGTTATGGGAACAACAATGAATTAAGATTAGTATAAAGTTTGATTGATATTCATAGATGAATATGTGTATGAGATACAAATCAAATTTATATGTATTTGTTGAGAACAAATATCGGATTGCACTGCTCTGAGATTAATACATGGATCAAAGTCATAAATTAATTTTATTGGGCTTGTACATAAAATCCTTTTGAATTTGAGATCGCTATAGTTCTCAACATAAGGAATATCTGTTTCGACATAATCAAACGTTATCTTTAATTGAAGACTATAAAGGTTATACTAACATAATAAGCACTACGAATGCAGATATGAGCGATTAAAATGGAATTGTCCTCTTATTATAAGAGAGATATCTCTGCCCCTCGACAATTGAGACTGAGAAATGCATGGTCGCTGGCCAAATAAATCGATGGAGATCACGCCATTTGTTTAATCGCCACTTGGGTTTCAATCAAAGATAGAACGATATAAAGTTGACTTTGTCCATGCCATATATCTCTCATCATGATCATGCATACAAGCGATTAGTGCTTCTATTAATTTATATATTATGTTGTCTCTTGATCATGAGCTTTCATTTAATCCTGCAGTCATAACGCTCGCAGCACTTATGACTTGTAGGATCAAAATGTGATTTAGGCCTATTGCCAATGTTTAATGAACCTATAGGGTTTAATAAGAATCTAATAATAACGTGTTATGTTTTTCACTGTAGTACTTAAAATGATTATTTTAAAATTACAAATAATAATAATAAATATTTAAATTCAATTAATGTTTTGAGAAAGTTTAAATTGTGATTTAAATTATAACAAATAATTAATTTGTTATATTTTTTTTATTAGATAAGGAAATAATCCGTAAAGGGAGTTCAAATATATAATATAAATCTGCTTCCTTTATCTCATAAGGAAATTTGTATTTAAATTGTTATTATTTAAAAGAGTTTAACATATAATATAAATAAATTCGCTTTTATCCGATAAGGATTTGAATTCAAAATTGTTACTATTTAAAAGCGTTTAAATATATAATGATATAAATTTGTTTCCTTATCCGATAAGGAATTGCTTTTGATTTAAGAACCCCAGCAAGACTTATAAATATGAGACATATGTTTGCAATGTCTTTTTACTCAAGCATAACCAAAATACACACACACACACACTAAAGTAAGTATACAGAAAAGAAAAACCACTGCCAGAAAACGGAACCCTGAACTAGCATTCAACAAGATCGCTCATTATTTGTTCGTGTGTGGATACTTGTAGAGGGTGGTCCTTTTTCAGAAATGTAGCACCTTTGAAGATCCGAATAAACCAAGACGGAGACTTTGAAGGCTTGACGAATCGATCTACAAGAGGTAAGTTTTCAAGCATCTTCCTTCGGTTTTTTTATGAAAGCATGTGATCCTTGGTGGGTTAAGGGATAAAATTTTAAATTCACGCGTTTAGGGTTCCAATCAACCTAATATTCTCACTCAGAATCTGGCAAGGGTATCGCAGCCATTTGTGTTTTCATAAAAATTGATAATGCCATGTTTGATCTAGGGTTTAGTAACGTTAGCTTACTCGGCTTGGCTCGAAAAGCTCGGTCGCTCAATGTGGAGCTAAACGAAACAGCTTTCGAGCCTTTAATTTAGGCTTCTGATAGTCTGGCTCTACCGGCCTCGCTCGAAAGTTTCGCCGTCGGACCCATCGGTCATTGAACGAGGCTTCCACCTACGATTCCGACCAGATCTCAGCCTTCACCGCAGGGCGATCCCACTCAAAGGCTACGGAGTGAAATGCCAGGTCATGTGTCCTGATATCATGTAATGATCCCCGCTCTAGATCCAAATGACATTGATGGCAAATGTGCATGAATCCTCACTAGTTTCTAAGGAGGCACGATTTAATACATGGTCGGAAATGAATCCCACACGCCGCTTCATTGGGATCAGACTTTAGATCTCCGCTTCTGTAGGTGGAAATGGCACTCACGATAGCGAAGGTGCTCCGTGATGGTATGTTCCAGATAGCTGAAGAAGGCATCGTGCTGGGACGCCGGGAAGGATATGGATGTTGGGTATGACCCATCTGGTATCAGATCGTCGATCCCGTGTACAAGAATCCGATTACAAATATGAGGTATTGGGGCTCCCCGTAAACTATGGCGTGGCCATGAGCTTAGACAAGGTTTTCTCCGATCTTGAGTAGCATTGAGGGAAAATGCACGGACCCACTGATACGATCAATTCAGCCGATTTAACTTCAGGATCCACCTCAAATCTCGGGATGATGGGGCCCTTGATACCGGTACTAGACTTAACCCAACAAGATTGATGAGTATCTTTAAATACTCATTTTATCCCTATGCTTTAGTTATTTTTTCTAGTGTTTTTATGTTAAACAAGTTCCCTAATGCTCTAAAGCTCACACTTATGATCAGGTCATCCATTTGCGAATTCTAGGCAAAATTGCGGAAAATCGCATTAAGAATCAGGAGAGGCTACTGGCATTTGATGTTTTTAGACATCATATGAGCCTATTGCTGAATCAAGCCATATGGATGAATTCTACACTTCAAGAGCTTTCCAGGGATACCAAGAACACCAAAATTAGGAGTTCGAACAAAGAAGTTATGCAAGTTCCAAAACTTGAAGAAAATCAGCAAACATTGCAGCACCTTTAGCAGGAGAGGCTACTGCAGCTTTGATGTTTTCAGATACCATATGAGCTCATATTATATCAAACCATATATGGATGGATTCTACACTTCAAGATCTTTCCAACGGTACCAAGAACACCTAAATCGAGTTCAGAGACAAAGTTATGGTCTTGTAAGTTGAGCAAAAAACAGGGGACTGCAGCAACGTTGCGACGTTGGAGAACAAAAACTTGATAGATGCTTAGTGAGTGTATATAAAATTATGCAGAAAAATATGCAAGAGGCGCCTCATTCCGCGCAAAGGGATACGCTTTTCAAGTAATAAAGTGTACCTAAGACGATATCGATCCACAGGAAAATGAGGATGCTAAGTGACAAAATTATAATACTTCTTAATATCCAAACTAAAATTGCGATAAGAAACAAAATTTAAACTAAACTAATGAAATTTCTAAATCTAACTTAATGAAGTTCATATGGATACCAAGAGATGATAAATTCAGGGTACTTGGTGCAATCGGACAATCCTCTAGATCAAGTCAAAATTCTACTCTATTATTTCATGAAAATAAGCCTCAAGGCGACTCTTGTCTAATTTAATTATAAGCCTCTCGAGGTCGAATAACCTACCAACTACTCAGGCCTTTGCTTCTCAGCTCAACCCCAAGCATTAGAGATGCATTAAGATCCAAAAGCTCACACGCCTCCCACTGATAATTTCACACTAATGCTAATTAGGTTGGATCATCTATGTTCAGTTCTTACTCCCTTCAGATCTTGCAAAGAACCACTACCACATCGAGATTAATGTAAATCAATATGTAAATAGAACCAAAAGGAATCAATAGAGGTATCTACAAGAAACAATAGAAAACGGAATGTTAACAATAGATATAAACCCATGCTCACACACAAATCTAAAACCTAGATCTACGAATTTAAAACATGATAAAGGTTTGATACATCATAAACTTAGATAAAACATGAGAAAAAGAGGAAAGAAGAAACTATAATGATCAAATGATGGTGAGTCTCAGATTTTCTTCCACAAATCCTTCATGATCTTCTCCAAAATCTTCAAAACAGCTCCAAACCTCCTCCTTGGTCCCACAAAGTCCCTTTCCGAGCCCTAGCCGCCCCCTCGCCTCTTCGGTTTGAGCTAAAAACCCTCCATTATGGGCTCAAAATGGGCTAAGAATCCACCCAAAACCGACCCCGAACGTCGCGACGTCGTGCAGCAACGTCGCAACGTCGGGATGCTCTGTTTCTGCAACGTCGCGACGTTGCTGCAGTCCCTTGTTTTTGCTCCAACTTAGTAAGGTTATTCCATGCATCTGCTCACGCAAACCCGACATCAGTGTTCTGCATCGCCGAAATATTCGGCTGCAGAACCACACACGCGCGGCTTCTAACATAAACATGAGCTCATATGACATCATCTGAAAACATCAAAAATGTCAGCAGCCTCCGCTGAAGGTGCGCAATGTTTGCTGATTCTTCGCCTTGGAACTTGCATAACTTCTTTGTTCCAAACTCCAATTTCGTTTCTGGTATCCTCTGAAAGCTCTTGAAGTGTAGAATTCATCCATATAATGGGCTGATTCAATAGGAGCTCTATGATGTCTAAAAAACATCAAAATTCAGTAGCTCCTTCTGGTCTTCTTTTTTGTTTTTCCACCAATTTTACCAATTCCACCAAATGGATGACTGATCAGGTGTGTGAGCTTTTAGAGCATTAGGAACTTATTTAACATAAAAACACTTAAAAAATAATCTAAAGCATAGGGATAAAATGAGTATTTAAGATACCCATCACGATTCAGCGTGGTATGGGTAAAGGCATCAAGGGTGATCACTGTGTGGTAGGTCTCCACAGATGAAACAAGGAGCCGTATCCGGGATCGGCTGTAACAGACGGTGTAACTGAGAATGCCACCACACTGCAGCAGCAATTTAGCCAACCCGGTTCGATACACATTCTGACCTCAAATCGCAAAGGGGTGAAGCTTCGTGGGTCTGAAATTAATCATGCTGCACGAGAATAAGAGTGCGGTGGCCAACTTTAACCATGTAAGAAAGAGGACACACTGAAGTTTCGTTGTTACTAATGAGTTTGTTTGGCGATCTTGCCGATATATGATTTCTTTATTTGGGGATAATTTCTGAGTCAAACCAATCATGTTTCTTATTCAACGATTTCATGATCTTATTTCTTCACTCAAGAATTTCACTGCTTTAATTCTATTTCATAATTTTTCAATCGTGTCATTTCAAGAAGGAATTTAAGTAATCCGCAAAGGAAACAAATGTTGAAGGAGGTGGCTTTACCAAATTTTAGTATCAATTGCTAAATCAACTAAGGTAAAACAAATCCCATAGAAAATTATTTCACTGATGTGGTCGTTATCGATTGATTACAAAAAGTTAAAAAATTATATGGACTGAAAGGAGGATTTGATTACAATTGGATTGGCTATCAGGTTGGCTCGAGCCTGCTCATATATGGAAAAAACAAGCCTCAATGAGCCCAACCAGTCTTTTTTAAACGCTGCTCTCGAGCCCATTTAAGCTCGCTCAAAAGCTCTCGCCGCCCCGCTCTATGGGCTCAACAAGCCTAGCTCGAAACTTCAAAGCCGTTCTGGCCGGCTCGCTACTTTTGTAAAATTCTGGGCTTTGGATCATATAAAGGTGGATGTATATGATTCTTGCATGATTTTGCTTTTGAATATATATGATATTATATTGTGCTTAACGACATAGATGGTCAGGTTTGTTATGAAGAATTTGATCGCACCAAACCCATAAGGGACACATTATGATTAAGAATCGAATGATATTGCCATTAAAGTGTTTAACAGCATGTTATATGATTCTGGTTTTGTCTTAATCGACACACATGGACTCCACCATATATCAATTCGATTTATCAATGATTGTTTATGGTGGTGCAAAAATAAGCCCTATGTGTATGAGAGTACATAATATGCCGTTTTAATGTGATTTTTGACGCTTTTGGCTTTGGTTCAAAATTTATTGATGAGATCAATGAAAATTTAATTTGAGACAAACTCTAATGTTTCTAAAAGGAAAAGCCTAAGGGCGCGCCCTCGACTCCAGCCAGGGCGGCCCCCTTGACCCCAAGAAGGCTAACCGGCAGCAAAACCGCCGTAGTCAGCCTTCGCGAGCTTTATGAATTCTGCACTTGGTTTTAAACACACGCCAGTTGAGGAATTTATTTTTTTAATGCAATTGAGCTATGCTATATGATAACATATTATATTTCATGTTATGTTGCTTCACATGGTGCACAAGATACTCTTTAGATCAATGCTCGCGTGTTATTATTATTGTTTTTGCTATTAAAATTATTAACACGCTTTGGCAAGGTTGCTGGTTTCATTGTAACTTGCTTTACTATTACGTATTTATTTAATTGTTGTAATGAAATAAGAGACAAGAATGCAAGCCATTTGAAGTCATGCAATCCAACTAAGGACATGGAGGAGCTAGGTGTGTCTATGTGCAAGTCAGTGGTCAAATCGACAAATATGGAGTCATTTATTACATAGGAATGACCGTTGATCTTCATATTTGCTTAAGTGGAGATCACTCTAGATGGCGGGCCATACCGTGACACGTTTATTATAGTATGTATGAGATGCTATGTATGATGCCATATGAGTATGTGTATAGCTTAGATGTATGATGAGATCTACAATTGGAAAATTAAATCACTAAGATCCCTCACATAAAATTTAAAGTTAACATGCCATCCGAGATGCAACACACTTGTCAATAAACCTTTTTTATCACCTTAATGTGGATTCTACCAAAGTAGTATACATGAGGTTTTACATTAGTGAGACAAGATGAGCAATTAAAAGCACCCAATATGTTTAAAATGGTTTAACTTCGGCTTAGGTTATCAAAACGGCTTTAAATGATGGCATTAGATGGGATTTAAACATGCCTGTATTGATATGATGTCAAAATCCTATAAACATCTAAGAGTGGCATGAGATGTAATTGGTAAGAGTTACCTACCTAAAAGTTTGTCTCTAATTTTAAGTGTCATGCTAAAGCCGGACTTAAAGTTGAGTAAAATATGATTCCTTAGCTCACTAGATTAATATGATTATTCTCGAGGGCTGTTAATTTAGTGAGAATTTTTCATAATCAAAATTACTTATCGAATCGTGCATCTATTAGATACAACAATAACAAATAAATAATTTTACAGGTTACTATATAATCAGTCCTACAGAAGGATAGGACTAACTTCCTTGATTGGTTTCAAATTGGTAATTTCTTTCAAACAAGAAAGGAAGCTATGTCCGGATGAACCTCTCCTCGAAGAACCACCGATAATGTTCCTGCAGTCGAAAAGAATGCTTATGAGAATAATCCATAACACTATTGATGTTGCATGCTTGATGCTAGCTACCATGAGTTCTAAACTTAAGTGATCTGAAAATATGAAGCTTATGATATGATCTTCAATCTTATGAAATGTTCCAAGAACAAGCAAGGCAAGGAAAGGTATGAGACTACCAAGGCACTGCATTCTTGCAAGATGGTCGAGGGTGCTTCCCAGCTAGTTCATGTTCTAAAAATGAAAGGCTATTGAGCACCTTTAATAGGCTTGATTTCCATTGAGCCAAGAGTTGGCAATCGATTTGATCTTGAATTCCACTTCCCGATAGTTATGTCTCAAATTTGTCAGAACTATAACATGAATGAAAATGATAAATTCCATCTTCGAGCCGTGACAATATGCTTAAAACCGCCGAGCGTAATATGGTAACCAAGCCTCGCATGGCAATTCTGATGGTTCAAATGGTGCGCTTCAAGAAATCAAGGGCAAGGGCAAGGGCAAGGGCAAGGGCAAGGCGGCGCAAGGGCAAAGGAAAAGTCCAATGCTCAACCCCAAACCCAAACCTCGAACCCCAAGGCTAAAGCCCCAGGTATTGAGGGTGTTTGCTTTTGCAATGAACCCGGTCATCGGGAAGAGAAATCGTAGTTTTTATTTAGAGGATCGTGAAGAAGAAGACTCGATGAGACTAGTTCTTTAGGTATTTATGTTATACGTATTAATTCTTCCTTCTAGTCTCGGGTATTGACATCGGATGTGGATCTCACATTTGTACAAATGTGCAGGGGCTCAAAAGGAGTAGACAACTGAAGAAGGGCGAAGTTGATCTACGAGTAGGCAATGGAGTAAAATGCCACAGATGGCTGAGGGAAGTTATGAACTTGGCTTGCCCAAAGGGGCTTTTGTTAGTTTTGGACAAATCATATTATGTTCCTACAATGCAGAATATTATTTCGTATTATTTGATAATGATGGTTTTTCTTATTATTAAGAATAATACTGCTCCATTTTTCATAAAGTATGTTCTATGCAAATGCCTATTTACAGGATGGTCTTTATAAGTTATGAACCTTCCGCACCAACAATTCTCATGTCTATAACATAACTACTAAGAAATTAAGTCCAATGATTTAAATTCAACCCATTGCATTGTCATTTCGCCATATAAATAGAACGATCTCAAAAACTCCATCAAAGCTGGATTTTTTGAATTCATTTGATTTTGAATCATATGATACATGTGAATCTTGTCTATTGGGTAAGATGACAAAGGATCCCTTTAGACACTGGAAGGGCTAATGAAATATTTGATCTCATACATGTGCATGTGCGGACTAGCTGTTCAGACGCTAGAGGAGGTTACAAGTACTTATTGAGAGATGCATCGATGACTTCACAGATGGTTATGTCTAGCCTTAATGATATAAATCTGAATCATTTGAAATGTTCAAATCTTTTCAAAATGAAGTACAAACCGGGTAAGACAATCACACTTTGATCTGATCGAGGTGGCGACATTTGAGCCAAGAATTTGATGACCATCTTAGAACTTGTGGAATCATTTCACCAATCCCCCGAACACCACAATGGAATGATGTGTCTGAGAGGAGGAATCGGACTTTATTAGATATGGTTCGATCTATGATGAGTCCAACAGATCTTCCATTTACCTTTTGGGGTTATGCACTTGAAACAACTTTTTTTTCACACTAAATCGAGTTCCATCCAAAGCGGTTGAAAAGACACCATATGAGATGTGGACTGGTAAAAGGCCCAGTTTGTCTTTTCTTAAGATTCGTATCATAAGGCCACAGAAACCGTCAGTTTCAAATAAGCTGGAGCCCAAGTCTGATAAATGTCTTTTGTGGCATCCTAAAGAGACTAAGGGATACTACTTTTACAATCCTATAGAGAACAAAGTGTTTGTTGCTCGGAATGGTGTCTTTCTAGAAAGGGAATTTATTTCTAAAGGAACCAGTGGGAGTAAGGTACAACTCAAAGAAGTTCGAGAACCACAAGATAACATTGAACAGCCTGTGGATACTCATAGTCAACAAACTATTGTTGACACACCTCCTATAGCATAAAATTTACGTAGATTCGACAGATACGCCATGAGCCCGAGAGATATGGATTTCTTTTGTGACTGATAACCATGATGTATTGTTGGTGGATCAAAATGAACCCACTACCTATCAAGAGGCTATGTTGATACAAACTCGAGAAAATGGTTAGAGGCCATGAAGTCCGAAATTCAACTACATGTATGATAATCGTGTATGGACCTTCATCACTCCACCCTAAGGTACAAAGACCATTGGGTGCAAATGGGCTTTAAAAAGAAAAACTGACATGGATGGTAAAGTGCATACTTACAGCAAGGCTAGCCGCGAAAAGGTTTCAAACAAACTCATGGTATAGACTGGTGATGAAACTTTTCACCGCAGCTATGCTTTAAGTCTATCGTAATTTACCGCCATCGTCGCATATCATGATTATGAGATTTGGCAATGGATGTTAAAACCTTCTTAATGGAAAAACTTACTGAGGATGTACATGACACAACCCGAGGGTTTTGGTACAACCTAAGAATTCTCGCAGTAGTTATGCAAGCTCAAAGATCCATTTATGGTTTGAAGCAAAGTTTCAGAGTTGGAATCTTCGCTTTGATGAATCGCAAAGGTTTGATTTCGTCAGAAAATGAAGATGGTTTCTAGTTTATAAGAAAATTAGTGGGAGCGCAATTGTATTTTTGGTCTTATATGTTGATGACATTTTTTTACTATTAGGAATGATATCCACTCTAATGCTGTCTTGGTCAGTGGGAAGTGAAACAATGAAAGACTTAGGCGAAGCTACCTATATCCTAGGGATAAAGATCTATAGAGATAGATCTAAGAGGCTAATTGGTCTAAGTCAAAGTTCTTACATAGACAAAGCATCGAAGTTCTGCTCAGAGTGCAAGATTCCAAGAGAGAGGATAGCTTCGCCCATGTCTCATGGTATTACTTTAGCAACCTTTGTCCTAACACTTTAGATGAGCGAGAGCGGATGAGTAGATTCCTTATGCCTCGCAATAGGACTATCATGTATGCCATGTTGTGCGCACTAGACCGGGGATGTAGACTTATGCTTAAGATACAACGAGTAGATACCAATGATCACCTGAGAGCTCACTGAGTTGCCTATCAAGAACATTCTTAAGTATCCGGAGGCGTTCAAAGATATGTTCTCGTGTATGGCTGATCGAAGATGATCTCGCTGTGTACGGTTACGTATGCAAGCCCAATCGGCGTAAAGATGATTCGATCGCAAAACGGATATGTATTTGTTTAAATGGTGGTGTAGTTAGTCGAAAAGTTCAAAGCAAAGCACTGTCGACATTCTATAACTCAAGTATCACATTGCAAGATTCGATAAAATGAAAGGAAGCAATTTGGATCAAGCAGTTCAATATCGACCTTGAAGTGTTCCTAGCATTACAAATCACATGTTTATTAGACAATAATGGTGCTATTGCACGCTAGTTAGAACTAGATCACATCAATGATCCAAAACACATTGCTTCTTAGTTATCATCTCATTCAAAATCGAGGTGACGTTAAGATATGCGTAGTTCCAAATCGCATGATAATGTTGTCATGATCCATTGACTAAGCTCTATCACGCTAAAAAGCATGATCACATGCTAGGTTCATAGGTATTAGATACATTAATGAATCGCCTGGGCCATAAGCGGGAGATTGTTAGTAATAGTGCTTCAGTGCCTATCGTGATGGACACGGTATTTTGACTATTTATGAGTAATTAATTATTATGATGATTTGCATGTTTATTATCTATAATGTCCTTGAATAATATTATTAGAATTATTCTAAATATCCCTAATTCCAAGGTCATAGGAACAAATAATGAATTATGATTAGTATAAATTTTTGATTGATATTCATGGGATGAATATATGTGTATGAGATACAAATCAAATTTATATGTATTTGTTGAGTAATTGGAAATATCGATGCACTGGCTTTGAGATTAATACATGGATCAAAGTCATAAATTAATCTTAATAGTTGTGTCATTAAACTTTTCGACCAGATCGCTATGTTTCTCAACATAAGGAATATCGTGTTTTGATATAATCAAACGTTGTCTTAATCGATGACTATAAAGGTTATACTTGAACATAATAAGAATTATGTAGTGAGATATGTAGTGATTAAAATGGAATTTGTCCTCTTGTTTAAGAGAGATATCTGGGCCCTCAATAATACACCTCCTGAAAGACTCCAGAAATTTATGAGTCTGTTCAAAATGAATCGATTTAGATCAACGTCATTTTGTTTAGTCGGGCCTAATCGGCTTCGAGTAATCAAAGATAAGAACGATAGAGCAAGGTTGAATTTGATCACGCCTCATATTCCTCACGTAAGATATCACGCGACAAAAGGATTAGTTATTAGCTATATTATTAATATGCTCTCGATCACAGCCTTCATTTACTCCCTGAATATAATGTCTCGTTAGAGGTTTCATCACTAATCTCCAGAGATCGTAAATTCGCGACAGTCTACTACCAATGTTAATGAACCCATAGGGTCACATTACAAGAATCTAATACAAATTTCTAAGTAGCTGCTTTTTCACTGTAATTAAAATGATGAGATTATTTTAAAATTACACATAACAATTAGTTGTTATTTAAATCAATTTAATTTTGAGAAATTTTAAATTGGTGATTTAAATTATAACAAATACCTAATTTGTTATATTTTTTTATTGGATAAGAAATACCTAAAGGGTTTTAAATATATAATAATATAAATTTGCTTTCCTTATCCGAGAGTTATGAAATTATTAAATTGTTATTATTTAAAAGAGTTTTAAATATATAATAATATGTACAATTTGCTTTCTTTTATTCGATAAGGATTTGTAATTTAATTGTTATTTAAGCGTTTAAATATGGTAATGATATAAATTGCTTCCTTATCTCGAGCAGTGAAATTGCTTTTTGATTTAAAAACCCTAGCAGACTTATAAATATATGTGAGACATATAGTTTTGGCAGTTGTCTTTTTACTCGAAGTACAACCAAAATAGAGAAAAAGAAAAACCCTAATTTCGTTTTGAGAAAACGAACCTGAACTAGCATTCAACAAGATCGTTCATTATTTGTTCTCAGGCGGATACTTAGGCATGGGTCGCTGTAGTGCCGCAAAGACCTTGAAGATCCAAATGTAAACCAAGACGGAGACTTGAAGGCTTGGATGAATCGATTCACAATAGGTAAGTTTCTCATAATTCTTCCTTTCTGCTTTTACGAACGACGCGGATCCTTGGTGGTTGAGGATAAAAATTTTAAATTCCATCAAGGCTAGGGTTCCAATCAAACCGGATACTCCCCGCCTCGTAACCCAACAAAGTTTCTCACCACCACACGTACTCTTACACACATGTTACAAAGACAGAGAGGGATGTGAAATGGATGGCTTTTAGATTAAGCCATGTGCCGAAATAGTGACTAAAAGGGACAAGATGGAATTTTGGAAATTATAATGAGAATGAGACAAAAACTCAAATAGTCTTCTTCTCCATTTAATTTGAAGACCAAAACTGAGGGTCTTGAAATGGAGATGCAGAATAGTTTTCATATTTTTTAGAGAGAGAGTGAATTTTCTTCTCTAGGTTTTCCGAACAATCTGACCGTCTGATTTCTTCGAGTAAGAAGGAAAGTTGCTCTACCGCAGGCCTACTGTGGACTCTAGTTTAAGGAATTTCACATAACTCCATGGAGGCAGAGTGCTTTCATCCTACTTGTTTTACCCTCATGTTATTTCATGACGCTGCGCTTGCCAGTGCCGAAATGTCATTGACGTCCAAATCTCGAATCCCAATGTCAATCTCATAGATTCCATTTCATCCATGGCAGTCCACGGACTCTTTTGGGTGTTTGAGTTTTAATTTGTGAAATAAATTGTGTTTTGGTGAGTAGGAGATTGGAAATGGGCATAAAATTCGGTTCCACCAAGAGGAACCATGTTCGTGAGTGGCGCCTACCTAATAGCCTCACTTTATTCGCTTTTGGGACTCGTTAAAAACAATCTGGTTATGCGACCGGACAAAAATCGCCCATAAGGGGTGCTTTATGTTGAAATGAATGGCTTGAGTTGTATAGGAAATTTTAGTAGGTTAATGCATGAACTTCAGTATTATGAGGCTCACAAATTATAGGAATATAATTGTGTGTGTAGGTCATTGGAGATGAGCCAAGACAAATTTCGCTGAAGACTTTAGATTTGCCGACTAAAAAATTTGTATATTTCCAGAATTATGGAAATTACATAACATGTCAGGATGTGATTTAAATATGTTAATATATATATTGTGATGCGAATGAGTTAGCATGAATGACATGAAGGCATAACGCATTTTCATACGCACCAGTAACCTAGAAATTAGGTGTGAGTATGACACGAATCTTCTAAATACGAACATGATTGGCGAAGGAATTTCACGGTGATGATTTTCCTGGGAGAATGGGCTTCGAGACAAATTCAACAGATCATTTCTGGAGGAGACCATGACTATTTTCGTAAGTTCTCCAACACATCTCGCCGGAGTAGTCCCATATTTTTACCAAAATTTGCAGGTATTTTCTGTTAACAAAGCTATTTTTGAAACGATATTTTTCTCATACACTACAAAGCAGTTCAAGGAGTTTCATATGACTCGAGACATGGGAGCGGGCATTTAGACATCCGGCAAAGATCACGAATTTACTAGCCAAGCAAGGTTAAATTGGATCATTGCATATGCACTTAAAGTATAAAACCCATTTTAGTGTTGTATCCCACTATCACGTATAGATCACCTCGTCTAGGGAATATTTTTTCGTGCAATATGAACGCTCGGTAAGCACGAGACTCCATTTCAGATGCCGATTCTCAAGCAGTTCTGTCACGCTGATGTTTCTTTGACATGTAACATGTGTTTGTAATTCAATAATTTTAATATATGCTGTGTTAAGAGTAATGTAAAAACTCTTGAATCATGTAATATAATTGGTTGAATGCATTTGGATGAGTATCGACATGTGGCCTATGGCTATTTATTTTGAGTGTGTGTGTCTCTTGATACGAGACGTATAGATTTCATAGATTGACTGGTAAATAACTGACCCCTGGTTTTCGGGGGCGTCACATTGTATGACGCCACAGCGAAATAACAACAAGAGACAGTGGAGAAAACAAGTGGCCAAACAAATGGCATGAGGCAACGAGAGGAAACTTCCTCCTTGACCCATACACGTGAATGTTGCTCCAAAAGGGCAGAAAATGAATAAAAAGAAGGAGAAAAAAGAAATGATGGGAAATGAGGTAAGAGAAAAGGCAAAGAAAAGCAGTTATAAGGAAAGAAACAAACGAGAAAGGAAAACAGTTCGTGAGAGAATAGAAAAAGGAAAGGAAAAGGAGTGAAAAGGGAAAGGGAGGATTTCCGCTTTTGACTGGGCCACTTAAGCTCGATGAACTGAGTACTAAAGTTGGCCGATCTACGTGTGACAAAAAAAAACTCTGAGCCACAAACGCTATGCGTAGAGGCCCTACTGGTTCCTTTATTTATGGGTCAGAATGGCCGCGTGGGTCATATCATCCGACCAATTTGACTGATTTTTTCACCATGAGACCTGCTTTTTCGAACGTACCCTGCAGATTTATTTTGAAGGTCGCAGATCCGCCTCTAATTTTTGGTTCTGGACTATTGGAAAATGCATGTTAATTTTAATTGTGGTAGGTTTTTTGGACCCCAAATACTCATGACTCAGATTTTGAGGTTGGTTTTTATTTCCGTGACTCAAGTATCCGAATTGCAAATATATATATATATATATATATATATATATATGAGTATATATATATATATATATATATATATATATATATTCCCCGGTGTTGGGGCTACTTCATAGCCATGGGTGATTAAACTGGGACCAAGCCGGACTGTTATGATTTATAGTGAATTGTTTTTGAGACGCTGGTGCCATGTTTAGGCTAAATTTTTAGCCGTTAAAAGAGACTAAAAATTTCCTGAATTAAGTCTAGATTTTTTATTATGGCCTGAATGGTTATTTTATGTGAAGTGTTTTTTTGTGTGTTGCTACATAATTTAATAACATGATGAATATGTGTCGATATGTTAAATATATGTGTATTTAAAATGTATTAACATAATGGATGTGAATTATATATGTTTACATGAGACTTAAGACGTAAGACGACAGTGTATCGTTCCATGTAGTGCATCATATATGTAAATATGAGGTCCTCATAGTGGTACATCAGATACGCATGCGACATCGCATTACGTCGCTACAAGATGCACTAAGGTCACCATCGTCATTGCTGATGAACGGTAGGTCGCGACTTTGGACACGTCTAATAGATGTCTCACCAAGTTAAAATAAATAAATAAATAAATAAATAAATAAATAAATATATTTATATATATATATATATATATATATATATAGTATGGGAGTATATATATATATATATATATATAATGTGTGTCAGCGGAGCAAGAAGGACTGCAGATTAAAGTTCTCAGAACATGAGTGTAAGAGCACCGCTGCGCGATCCGAAGTTTATCACCAAAGAAGACACACGGTCACGTTTATCACATGACTTCGTTGTGTGATAAGAGTCAGGATTGACTTGGGATTTGTTGCCCATTGGCACTTGCAGTGGGTAATGGAGTTGGTGATGGCTCGATACATTGGTCATTGGTAATACTAATGACGATTGTCACATTTGGCATATGCATATGTGAGACGAGTCGGTGAGTGACTCTAGATATATTACTCAATGACATATTGAGTGATGGAGCCGGCAAGGGCTCGGTAATAGAGCGCGGTATGTCAAGACTTGGATGCGTTTACTCACACCATTATGCACTCAGTTTTAGAGCTCTCGTAGGAGATTATCACTACTCTAAGCTTTCGTCACCCCCACAAGTGACCACATTTCAAGTTGGCAGGCAGACAAGCATTAGCCAAGGCGCCCAGGAGGCCGGTAGATCGTACAAAGCTCTGACAGGCTTTGATATATATTTTGTAAATATATATGGGTTGTATTAATTTGTATAAGAGTGATGTAATTTAAACTCTTATGGACTATGGTTTGCAGTCATATGCCTTATGTTTGAGTATGATAAATGGTTCTCACGCGCCATTTTTATCAGATGCTAATCTCGCGCTTAGCCAGATAATATCGCGCCATACGCTACTGCATCAGACAGCACAGATTAGGGTGTAGCTCCCATACAAAGGAGACTCGATTTTCTTTAAATCGTATCCCCTAAAAGGGGACATGATGGTGCTGCTTGCCAAGTTACTCGACATCCACGAGTGTTTCACTGTTAACGTGTTGAATGGACCCGGACTCGGATGTGGGTGTCACAAACTCACCGAACTTGGTTTTCTTTAACCTTTCCTCTACTAGTGTGGTTACATGACTTCCCTCTCTTTCAGAGCTTCTCTCTCTCTCACAGACGTGGGACCGCCTCAAGCGGCGTTGTTTGAGCCCATCTTCATTTACTCTGGCCTTCGTCTGTCTCGTCATTGCCTCGTGATTGTAGAGCACCTCTTTCTCGCTTTGCGCATTCTTCTCGCCGACACAGTTCTCAAAAGTGTTATTTGAACCCTGCTTATTATGGCTTTAGCACTTTTGTGTGTACTAATCAGCGCTAATTTAACCCGGTTTTGCACATTAAGATCCCCGCTATTCTAATCGATCAAAGATTTGTGACTAATTTTTAATTTTTGTAAGCTATTTATGCCAAAATTATCAAAACCAATCCAAGACGGTAGTTAGAATAACTCAAGATTTGCAGACGAAACCGGCGTAAAAAGAAGAGCATAAAATGCATGGAAATTGGAGCCTGTAGGAAATTTGGCAGGGCTGCGAAATTTTCGCAACCTGCAAAATTTCGTAGGTTGCGAAATTTCCTTCTTGCTGCCATTGTTCATCATGCTGCCACTGTTCATCCTACACTGTTGACTTCCTGCGCCTTTTACTTTTTGACTCCTTTTGTTCCCCTTTTGACTTTCTTCCTAATTTGCCCCCATTGCAATAGTATTTGCTTTTGGTTTTTTTGGTATTTTGTATGAGGGGTTGGCTATAAAAGCCCCCAAGCACCGTAGGCCAAGGAAGCTACCTTCTCCGCCTCTTTTTCTTCGCTTCATTTTCTCTCCCTTTCCACTTCTCAATCACAAACACCCTCAGTGATGACAACTCAAGCGGATTATATTTAAACCCTTCCTCCTTTTGAAGTGGAGGGGTCACAGACACAAGATCTTAAGGCATCGGAGGGTTTCATGTTTTCACGCAGTGAACACCCGGCGCTTTGTGTTTCCTTTGAACTCTTGGTTTAGGGATCCTATATTCACCTTGAATGACTTGTATTTGGTAATCTTAGGTTCTAAAGGGATGTTTATTGCTAGATCCACCGAGAGATTCATTAGTTACCCTATTAATCATTGTAAGGTGAGTCAAGGAGAATTGTTTTTCATCAGTTTAGACCACTGGGTGCTCCTGGGATTACCAATTTTTCAAAGGATAGTTAATAAAGTATAGGTTTTATGGGGCCTAAACGAAGATTCGGCTCGTGGAACGACTACAGTCATCCTCCCCAATGTGAGGAAAGGACCCTAAAACCCCGCCTGCCTTATGAACCCGACCCTAGTGACCTAACATTTCAAGGAGTTCTATTTTTACATTTTAACTTTGTTTTATTTTCGGCCTAAACATTTCACCCCACTGTTTTACCAAACCTTAAAATCCAAATTGAATTCACCAAATTAAACCTCACTATAAGTCATTTGTGCGAAGAAAACCCATCCCTGTGTTCAACCCTAGAGCCACTATACTGTAATAGCTAGGCTACATCAGTAGAAGGTTTAGGTTTATAAATTTTGTTGGTTCGGAAGCTTCCTAGCTACACATTTACATGCGAATCATTCGTCTGTATTTACCATCTCTAGGTTAACAACTCGTTTCTAGGGTTTGTTAAGTTCGGTTTCAAATAAGAGTTTTGATTGTATGCTTTGGTCAATTTGGAAAACAAATTGTTTCTTTACCATTTAATAACAAGAGTTTCTCATGCCCTTTCTTTCTTTTGATCTTTATTCATTTGAAGTATGCCCCTCCCATTTCTCACTCCATGGCCACATTACTCATTTTTGCTGATGATTTTTCCGATATACTTATTTATCTCTTCAAAATCGTTTCAACTTGTCAAATATATCGCGACTTTACCAAAATGATTGAAACACAATTTTCTAAACCTATCAGTTTTCGATCCGATAATCTTTCCAAGAATATAAAGCCCATGAATTTACCTCTATTCTACACTTGGTATTGTTCTAATTCTCAGGCAGAACTCTCAAGAAATGGCGTGTCGGGCCCAAACTTCGTCATATTCTGGATGTTGTTCATGCCACTACTATTTCCGCTTCTACTCCTTCTCAGTTTTGGGGGGAAACTGCTCTTAATGTCGTTTACACCATCAATCGGTGTCCTTCTCCCATTGTTCATAATCAAACTCCTTATGATCTATTGTTTGGTTCTTCTCCCTCCTATGACTTACTTAGAGCTCTCGTGATGTCTGATGGTTCTTCTTCAAGATCACATGAAAGAAACAAACTTTTGCCTCATTCTCGTTTGTGTTGTTTTCTTAGGTATAATCGGGTCAAAATAAGCAGGCGCTGTTATGATCCCATTAGCAAACGCCTTCGTGTTCGCATGTGTCTTTGGGAACACAAAAATGTTTTTACCACAACTACCTCATGTTTCTGCTTTCCTTATTCCCCTTATCGATCCTCTCCTGACCTTTTCCCCAGGAGTCTCCCACCTCTCTGCCCGAGTCTCCTTCATTACTATGTTCTCTGTGCATTTGATGGTTTCTCAGATCGCATCATCGACGCGGCCCGTTGTTCAGATATCGCCTAAATTGTAATCCCGCTAGTTCTCTTCTAACTCTCATGCACTTCGCCGTTCCCACCCGCACTTCCATCTCAATTCTCGCGTGTGACTTCTCATTGCTTTTTTCGCTTCGCTCTCTCCGTGAACCTCGTAATTTTCACGAGGCTCTCTAACTTTCTTTGGCATAATAAGCCATGAAAAGCAAGATTTTACGACCCGCATAAAGACCGAACATGGATCTCGGCTGATTCCCTTTAGAAAATCATGGTCGATTGTAAATGGGTTTATAAGATCAAGACATGATCGGATAGCACTGTTGATCGCTACAAGGCTCGCTCAAGGCCGTGGGGTTTTACTAAGGAGAAGTATAGGATTGATTAGCGAGTAGACTTTTTGCCCTCGCGGGCTTGACTTTCTTCTGTCAAGACTCTTATTGACGTTTCTGCGGCTCGCAAATGGCCACTTTTTTAGATGGATGTCAAAAATGCTATTCTTAATGGTGAACTCTTAGAGGAAGTCTATATGAAGCTTCCTCCTGGTTATTCTCACCCTCCCGGTTCCTCACGTAGTATTTCTACTACAAGAAGACTCTATGGTCTTAAACAAGCTCCCCAGCATGGCGCAAAGTTCGCCTACTATCTTTTAGCATGGTTTTCGCGCCTGATGCAACTCTTTTTCTCGAGATCATCCGGTCATGGTATTACTATTCTCCTCTCAGATGTCGATGATATGATTATTTTCATGTGTGATGATATGCAGTGGTATTCAGATCTAGCAATTTTCTTGACTGTCAATTTGAAAATGAAAGATCTCGCCCTTAATTACTTTCTTTGGTCTAAGTTTCTTCTTCTCGCGATAATGGGTTATTATCTTACTCAAAGCCAGTATACTCGACCGATGTCTCGAGCCAAGATCACCGAGCAGCAAGATAGTCGTACACACCTATCAAGATAACCGCCGCCTGTAATTCTCGCGCGGATGGGCGAATCACTATTTGATGTCGCTTCTACAGAAGCTCATAGAGTCTAATCTATCTCAATCAGTACGCTATATTTCATACGCTTCATGTAGTCGCTTTGCGTTAAAATTCTGCATTCTCATTATGCTATCAGTTTCGATTCTTCGATATCCGAAAAGCGCACCATATTTGATTCGCCTTTATTTTTCTTCCCATTATTCATTAACTCTTCTCAGCATATTCGTGCATGCGCATTGGGCAGTGTGATCCCACCGATCGCCGATCTACTACGGTGATATCGCTTTTTCTTCCTGGGCGACGCTTATCTCGAGGTTGTGCAAACAAACACCTTGCTCGCTCCAAGTGACCGGCTGCACATAAAGATTGGAAGCTACTACAACTCGAACTTATTTTGCCACGCCTACATTACAAGTGATCTTGCCAATCGCTCCAACGAACTAAACTTCACTACGATAACCCAAGGCTTATTCAAATCGCTTCTCATAATGATATCTTCAATTTTAACGCATTAAAGATATTTCAGACGATTGGCTTACTCAATCATTATTCCGCTTTCAGAAGACACCACACTTCGGGCCTCGCTTCCCTCTCGTGATCGCTAACGACATATCTTCACCAAACCACTCTCGTTAACTTTCGGTTTTACTCCAAACTCATACTATTTTCTAAACCACCGCCATTTATGCTGTTGGATGGTTATATCAAGTATATTTATTTCAGATTTTCCTGTGATTGCGGTAATTTCTAAATTTATATGCGCCCTCAGACGGTAGAATTAATAAAGATATAATATAAAAAGATCACTCTTTCCTTTCGCTTAACAATATCATACCAATAAAGGGAAGAATCTTACGAGGCTCAACAACTCAACAATTGCTCACATTTTTGATGTTCAAAGTTCGGTGGAATCAATATATAGAAAATTAGGTGCATACAGGTGTGTACATACATGTGTACAAAAATAAATTATGTAACCAATCATAGAGTAGATATGATTCTGGGTTCTATTTGAAAACTGAAAGATCTAATGAAATCAAGCCTAAAAATTGCAGAGATATATATATAAGGTATATATGGTATATATATAACTATGGTTTTTAACTATTTTATGATATTAAAGAAGACGTTTAAAGGGAAACAAAACCAATTGATCAATTGATAGGAATCATCAACGGTAGGCCTGAGAAAATGAGTTTTAAAAGACTTCTAAAGGATGACACAGGATGATCATTGACTTTAACACTAAAACCATTTTTCACATGTCTGTATGGATTTCAGCCAGAAAAGGTAAAATACTTCCATTATTAACTTAAAAGAAGTATAAAAGCAGAGAGAGGGAAAGTACTATATATTGCCTGAAAGCATGTTCGCCAGCAGCCCTTCGCCAATTGATCACTGGCTTCAGCCTTCTAAATGTTACTGTGGTTTGAGACAATATGGAGCCAAGCTATGGGCAATACGAAGAATATTTATATGTAGAGAGAGAGAGAGCCGGAGCTCTGGGAAAAGCTGTGTGATTTTGCTGCAAATATACTCTTTTTTATTTATGAGGAGGTAAGAAAGGGTTTGGTGCAGCATGGATCACTTGAAGACAATATGAGGTTCAAAATCTTCATTTAATGAATACCTATTTACAGTGGAGTGATATCATATCTCCATCATATAGCGTTCAAGATTTTAAAAAAAAAAATTATTTCCAACTCTAAAATTACTCTAATAATTGAATTGATCACACATGCAACAGTCCAGAAACATTCTTATGGTGTTTCATAATATCTTGAAATAATGCTGGGATTTGACAAGTGTCAAAAATCGTCAAAACATTGTGAAAAATGAGGCTGGCTGGTTAAATGTTGACATGGTACAGAAAGTAATCTGGTTCCGATCTTTCATCTAGAGTACTACAACTTTTTATTGCCAATATAAAAAGTAACACAACAAAATCATAATTATCTGTTCAAAACATCGCCTTATTTTATCATTTATTATTTTATCAAAATCATTATGTCATTTATATTCAAACACCCATGATTAAAGGTATGAGTAACACAACAAACTTTTACCTAAAAAGTGGTTTTTAATTTATTAATAAGTTTTCTGTTAGATTTTTTTTTGAAGCAGTTATTTTTTCTTAGATGTTAAATTAACTTTAAATAGAATATTAATTTGAAATTTAAATATATGTTTCTGTTAGCTTCAAGTAAATCCTAAAATAAATTAAATTTATAAATATATTTAGTACGTGGAATGAAAAGTGTAAATAAGCATCTCATATCTTTTTCATCAAATTCCATATATGGATAGCTCAAACACTGATGAGAATAAAATAAAAATCCAGGAATTTTGATTCCCTAGTACAGTTAATTTTTAAAGACTCATAAACAATTTAAAATCAAAACTTTTGTGAAAAAAATAGTTTGGAAATAGTTTAAATTTTGTAAAAGAAAATTATAAATTTCATTTATATAACATAAAATTAACTTCAATTCAAGTGTTATAAAAATAAAATAGTTTATACTTTAAATGAATTATAAAATAAATAGCTTTAACATAAAATATGAATATGATACTATTATAAAATTCTAAGTTATATTTCTTAAAATATTATAAACATAGACATTAATCTCTACTAAACCCTAATTGATTTATTTTGATAAAATAAATGTATAATAATTTAAACTAAGAATTGTTATTAATCTTAAATTTTCATCCATCTTAATTAAGTTTAATTTGTCTAGATCAACTTTCTACCACATAGAGTGAAATGAGTTCTAATTCAAGATACGAAGATAATAAAGTTAATTTCTTACTCACTTTCTAGCTCTTGTCAAATGTAGCTTTGATCTATATCTTTTACACATTGGTTTATGGTTGAATCTTTAAAATGTGTTACTAAAATTAAAATAATTTTACTAGAAACATTTTGAATTCGAACATCTCAAATTCTTACTACTGATGATAGAATATGCCTTTTAAATTTCTTCTTTCCATTTTGTCTATGCGAGGAAAGGACAATGATTCATAAAACAATGAATGGCTTGGTCTTATAGTAGATAAAACATCAATAGCATGAAGTGACTGGCCAACCTTATCCTTGCCCTGATATTATTGCGATAATAATAAAGTCAAAATTTTATGTGGGTGTGAGTACTGAGGAGGCCCCATAAAGGATAATAGATATCATGGTGTGCAACGTGTGCGGATAAAAGTCAGATCATATGAATAAAAGAGATTTGCACTAAAATAATAAGAGCAGCCCTTCTTTAGTGTTGTGAATGGCAGGAACATAGAGGGCACATGTGGACAAATATGGGCACGAGTTAATTAAAGGGACAATAATGTATCAGACAGTTAAAATGAAAATAAATGTGAAGTAGATACAAAGAATATGAAATGTATTGTTTAGTAAAAAAAAAAAAAGTGTATCGGGAACTAAAATGATGATTGGGCAAACACTTCCCAAAATACCTCTCTTCAATTTCCAACAAATATTACAGTTGGACTTTTGAAATAAAAAAATAAAAAAAAAAATCCAAAAGTCTAAACTGCCCTAACTCCTTCCCTTCCCTTCCCTTCGGACTAAAAACCCTAATCCTCTTCCGTCTTCTCCCATTCGACCAAAGTTCTCTCTCCTTCATTTCCTCTTCAACCTTTATCCACCACAGACAGACTCAGATTTCTATGTGAAAAGTGTGTGTAATTTGTGTGTCAATAGAAATTTGTTTTTGTTTTAGATGGATGTAAAAGCTTTAAAATACATGAGGGCCAGAAGATTAATTTGATAATTTTGACTTTCATTTGCATGTAATGTTTGTCCTTCACAGCCTCATTTATGGGCAAAGTAAGTACTATTCTAAACAACAGAGGCACTACTTTAATATAATTCAAGACTATCTACCCAGAGTAAGTACTACCTTAATATTAGTGTCTGTAAACCCCTATTTACCCCATCTTTCTTGACCAATACTCATTTCTCAACCCTTTTTTACTTCATAAAAAGCATGAACTATAATTGCACCAATGAATGTAGAACCAAATTATGTATATAAGTGAGATGTGTATTTAATGAAATTAATTATTTCGATATTTGTTGATTTTGTTTGCCAAGTGAGGTTTGATTACTTTTTGTAAAGGCAGACAGATGTGTGGCAGGGCTAAGGCGTAATCAACTAACTTTGAATGGGAAACAAGATGTTGAAAAAGAGATTAAGAGATGGTGAATTGAAGGATAGACCATGAAGGAACCGATGAAGTCAAAGAATTGAAGAGAAAGAAAAATACTTTGTCTTTGTAACCATTTGATTAAGCGTGGTTTTGTTGCATTTTTTTTTTCTTTAACATATAAGCCTTGTGAAATGTGATGGTACTAATAGAGTAATGGAATGTATAGATTTTACCTTTTGAGGTGTAAAATTTAGTTTAATGCTAATTTGTACTTTAAGAGTTTGGTGTTTGTGTGAAAAATGAGAGTAATATATAATGTTAAAAATATTGGAAAATCATTCATATTAAGTCAATTCAATTTTACATAAGTCTCAGTCCTGCACATACCCAACAGGTTGTCATTGGTTATTATGTGTTCAACACTAAGCTCATAAGAACTACAATATTCATGGAAGAGCTGTGTAAAGGGAATTAATATTCAAAAAGGGTAGTACTTGGGAAATGGGTAAGTATTCTATAAGATATTGGGGCGTAGCACCCACGCATGTTAGAGTAGTACCACATATTGTAAATAACTTGTGTTAATTTCATATTAATATGGCTAATGGATGTTTCTCCCCTTATTAATAACTCAAATGACCTCAATGATCCTATGATATTAATCCTAGATTAAAGAACACATCCTAAGTAATCGTTGACATCTTATTACAAGAGGCACTGGGATGTAAAAAAAGATGTATAAATATATTTCTAATCTGTGTTAAGGTAAAGACATTGCGGCCAATGTTGTATATAATATAACAAGTGTCCTAGTTGAAAATAATATCAACATGGTTATATTGTCTAGATACACCACAATATGGATAAGTTACAAAAAATGTTTAAAGTCAATGTTGATGGTTTTGAACAAAGTAGCCATGTCCAATGACATCAATTGGGCACCTAAATGCATCATGACTCTATGTTGCAAGTAGTGCGAATTCGGTCCCATTCAGCATTACTAGGATGCATTACCAAGCTACATAAAAGCTGATTCCAGATAAACCATATGGTGTCCTACAAAAGAAGACACAAGAATATGTATATCAAGAAGGAAATGTCTTTTAATGAATTTATCAAAGCACACAAGTATAAGACGCGTAAAACCAAATATTGTGTACAAATTAACGCCATAAGTCACACAATCAAACATAAGGGAACATAATAGTCCTTCATGTTATATAGTGCTACTATTAGATATTCTTTATTTATTGGGTAATCAACATGTCTAAATGACATATTTAATATCACAATAAAGAAGTCACTTTACAAAATAGGTTTTAATGGAATCAAATAGGAACTCTATTTAATGGTCATCATAGATGAATGTATGTGGAGCAACAATTAATGGACTATCCATTAAGGTGTACTTATGCATGTTATTGTAGTAATTCCGCACATATTCGTAGTACTCTATACCAAGTTATCCTAGTACCTCAATACTAGTCATGATTCTACTAAACATTCTATAATAGTCCTTCAATGACTTAGCTTTTCCGTTCCTAATCCTTCATTTGTTTTTTCACATTAAATTGCACAAACCAAAATGCAAGTGTAAGCACCAGCCTAATTTATCTTCGAAGGAATACAACATCTTACATTAGTCATTAAAACCACTTAAATGCCTTTTTTAGCATTCCATAACAATTGAGTTCACATATCGAGGAAATATTTACAAACAATATGGAAAAATTAATGCAAATCTAGCATGATTTCACTTTGTTAAAAATAAAATAAAAACATCACATATTAGCTTCAAGTAGAAAGAAAATAAAAGTGAAAAATACATACAACAACTTCAAGTGCTCACCTCCCAATATCGTGAAATTGATTCACTCAACCGCGAGAGGACGACTCCTCGAAAATAAGAAAAAAATAAAACTATAATTTCAACAATGAAATCTACCAAAATATAGTAATATAATAAAATTTCTCTATGACAACCCTGTAAACAAGAAAGGCACAGGAAGATTGTTTGGATGAGTTGAAGGTGACTCCGAGGTAATAGGAAAATAAAGGTAAAATAAATCTGTCTCTGAAGAGGGAAAAAGGATAGTGATGGGAAAAAAATACATGAAATAACTCTTTACCATTTTTATTTTTATATAAATTTACAACGATGTAAAAAAATAAGAAAAACACAGAGACAACTATAATAAAAAAAATATATATTTCCACTTTCCTTTCCACTATTTTTTCTGCTTTATCCTTCAGCATCGATGAAACACTGACCCTAAACAGGCAAATACGCCTGTGATTTAGGTTAAAATGGAAGTGGAAACAATCACACTTGAAAAATCTTTTAACCATGCTAGATGAACCTGAAGACGAAGGAGTTAGGGTTTTTTTTTTTTCCTTTTGCCTTTAGGATCGAGAGAGGAAATGGAGGGTTTCTTCTTTTTTCTTTCACCTCTGTGCTGGATAGAGGTTAAAGAGAAATGTAGGACTTGTTGTTGGAGAGGGGAGACAAGGGAGAAAGGTCCGGGGAAGGAGAGGGAGGGAGTTAGGGCATTTTAGTTTTTGAAATTTTTTGTTTTATTTTTTCAAAAGTCCAATTGTAATATTTGTTGGAAAGGGAAGAGGGGCATTTTCGAAAGTGTTTGCCTAATCACCATTTTAGTTCCTGATACACATTTATTTTTTTTCCAATATTCTATGTACCTACTTTCCATTTATTTTCATTTTAATTTCCTGATACTCATTCAAAGCTATAATTAAAACCGCTTGTTGTGGGGTGCTAATGAGACGAGACAACTCGCAAGCTACTCGGACTAGACTCGGTCAAAACTTTGTTAAAACTCGGCTCGAGTGAGCTCGACTCGAAATTTTAACGAGTCAAGTCAAGCAACTCGTAACTCGACTTGAAAAGCTCGTGAGAAACTCAAATTTTTTTGTATATAAAATTTTAAATTGTTTTTTAAATATTTATATCTCTACTTTAGAGGATGACATAAATAATATATTCTATTTTATTCTTAAAAATCCTAAATTTTTATTATTTATTTATATTATAAATATATTACATTTTAAAATAATTAATTTTCTTTAAAAATATTGGACATGGCATGAAATGTTATGAGAAATCCCATGTACCTATAATTGAACTATCATATATTTATTTTAAACTACGAATTTGAAGTGAAGTAAAGAATTAAACCCATCCTCGCCTTTCACAACCTTTTTTTTTTTTTTTCAAATTTGGGATGAAGAAGAATAAAATTTTAAATAATGGAGCATATTTTATCAATTCTTCCTCACGTGCTTTCTAATCATTAACAACAACAACAACAATACACACACAATAACAATAAATAAATAAATAACATAAATTATGAACATTATCTAACCAACCAGGTTAGATGATTTTTTTATAAGGGGGTTACAAGACGACACCACTGTGTCAAAAAAAAAGTCACCATAATTTATAAGGGTAGTAATTCTTTTAGGCGGTTACAAGGGAGGGAAGAAAGGGTAGTGGTATTTATGTAATTTTAATTTTTACACTTTCCAAGTTTACCCTTAAAACTTTATATATTTTTGAAATGTCACTAAGCATTTTCCTTTTATAAACATGGGTGTCCAAAGCTACCAAGACGTGATCTCGACTAATCACATGTAGATTTGAAGTTAACTGCCGATAAACCTCTAAATGCCTTGGGGGATTTGAATGGATGACCAGAGTAAACCAAGGCACTCAGAAAAGATCTTGACATATTAAAAGTTGATTTAAGTCTCCATATTTGTCAACCTACCTTTCTCACTCCTTCCTGCCATGTGCGATGCTACACAAACATTATGAATATTGTTACCTAGATCGCCCGATATTCTGTGGCATCGCGTGCAATGTAAACCTACAAACAAGGGGGTCTGGCGGCAATGTAAACCTACAAACAAGGGGGTCTGGCGGCAGTGTGCCGGTTGCCTCTCCGATGGTTAAGTCAGCAAAAGGCAGGAGAAGAAGAAGAAGGAAGTTCGACAGTAAGGATTGCATACCTTTGCCTCGTGGGGAGTCTCTATTTTATACTCGAATTTCTCCTTGATTTTTGGAAAGATAATCTCATGATTTTAGTGATAAAATCTCTTTCCTTATCAAAACCAATTCTCCCCTTTACTTTTGAAAGATAATCCATGGTCTTGGTGATAAAATCTCTTTCCTTAGTCAAAGACTAATTCTCCTTGATTTTGAAAGATAATTCATGGTCTCGTGATAAATTCTTCCTTATCAAAGATCAATTATCCCCTATTGCCGATTAACGCTTAAGATGTATCAATTGAGATATCGGGAGATCCGTGGATAAATATCCTAAGTGCGCGCATTTCATATTTATTTTTGACAATCCTCCCATGTGTGGTAAGACGACCGACTAGTGGGTTCCAGACCCCGTGACCGATGTCGGATTTTACCATCCGTTAGTCCACGCATGGTTTTAATATATGGGCCATCTCGACCTGACGTGGTGGGCCAGCGAGCGCCATGTCAATGCCTATTGAGTAGTGGGTTTGGCCCCAGAGGCCACAATACCCCCCTTTTTCTTCGACTAGAGGATTATTCTCTGCTAGTCGAGGAAAAATACTGTGTTTCAGGACCCCAAGTATGGAGAATTGTTGATTATTATTATGCATATCGTAGCGACTTCGAGCCCGGCCACCGAATGGCGGTCCGGAACCGAAACCCCAGTGGACGCCCGCGACCTTTTTTTATTTTCCGTGTTATTAAATTTTCAAAAGTGTCGACCAATCCTCGCCGACCCGAATGGCGGATCTGAACCGAACCCGGCGATTCGACATTTTCATTTATCTTATCAAACATTTTATTATGTCATTTCACGCTGAAGCGGTTTCGGCTAAGTGCTTCCATAATCATTTACAAATTCAATGCACTGCAGCTCCATAAATGATCTAACAAAATACATTTACAAAGAAGACATTCATGCCTTTTCAAAATGATATACAAAATCAAGGTTCAGAGTTTAACCCTTTTGTTTACAAAATACCACTTGTTCAAAAGAGATAATATGCAAATGATGGGGTATATACTTATACGCCGTATTTTCTCTATGACTCTGCGCTTCACGATCTTGTCTTCCTTCTTCCTGCTTCACTCGAAACCCAAGCGCATAGATAAATCTTATGCCGCCAGCATTTTCATGCTTAGTACTCCTGCCACCTATTTCAATATTCAATTTAACTCGCACATATTTAACATTAAACCATGCCTATTATTTCAACATATACTCATGCTATTCATTTTCGTGATGTCGATTTCCCAAATCATTTACTATATCACAAACATGCATTCCTAATGCAACAATTCAATTCACAACTAATTTATGAGATTTAAGCATATACATAAGAATCCCATTTACACTCGCCAATGTTGGTTCATTCGCCTTGACTATTCAATTTACATTTCTCGAGCTGATTCGCTTGATGAATCCCGCCGTTATTATCATTCCTAGTAATGTGCTACATATTTGAATATCAATTCGCCTCCCATCATACTAATGCGCTTTTGCGCACCTCGACATGTGGTATCAATTATTCGGTCTCCATCATGACGGATGTCGCTTCGTGCATCCCGATTATACCGCTAAATGCCTTACACCATCATGATGATGCCGCTTTGCGCATCCCGCCAAGTAATATTTCTTCAATGCCATACGCCATCATGATGGATGCCGCATTGGGGCATCCCGCCAAGTGAATATTGAATAAATTTTGGGTGTCTTCTGGGATGTGACATGCCATTACGCATCCCGTCAAGAGGTTCATTCAATATATCATTCAAATTACATTTCTGACTGATTCCGTTTGATGAATCTCGTCTTTATCATCATTCACATTCATTTGATTTTCAATATCACGTTTCAATTCCATATTCACTTTCATATTATCTTTTCAAAGATATACTCAATCTATGTACTTATTTCATATACTTATTCAGTACTCATTTCATAGTTACTTGGTAAACTACCAAAATACTTGAATTAAGAATAGAGTCGAGAACAAACCTAAGTCGCTTGACCCTAGCCTTCTTCGATCTCTATTCCCAAAGTTAGGCGATCATCTCCCGTCCCTAGTCAATAACATTCACGCCACTCTGAAGTGGATAAACAATTGTTAAACAATTTAGTGAATTACAAAATTTATTTTTGTTAACGGGCCAAGCAAGACACTAAGTCCGCTCGAAGACGACTCCGTCGAGGCGGCGAGGTATGGCAATGCCACTTAGTTATATCCTTATTTTGAACCCCCCATTATTCATTTAGGTCCCTAGATACTCCAGAGATATGAATACAGGACTTAACTATATGAAAACATGTCAAAACAGTGGTCGGGGCTGAACAACCTAGCACGGCATTCTCACTTTGACCTATACCCGGTATAGGTTATCCAACGCTACCGGTAATCGGTACAAAGGTTTGAGCTGCACTGCACCGATTTCCTCTCAGATCCCCTCGTACTCAGCATGTACCAACCAGACCGATACACTCCCACGGGAGCTTTGGCCCAAAATGCGGGATTTTGCATTTCTCATTCATTTTTCATCTATCAATCTTCTCCAATTGGTTCCATATCACCATGGACTACCCAAAACAACTCCAAAAGTGGTTTAGCCTCAATAAAAATCCATTTTCCTCGTTGTGGCTTTTCACCTAAAACTACAAATCAAAAGAATGAGGTTAGGGTTTTGATTTATTACCTTTGAACCTCTTCACCCTTATATGTTGTTTATCTCTTAGAGCAAGAAATGAGAAGCAAAGCCAAACCCAAGTCAATTCCTCCTTGCAAACCCCAGATTCTCCCTTTTCCCTCCTCTTCCTCCAACAACAGATTCAAGCCAATGAGCCCTAAGACTCATTTTTCAGTTCATAAACCCATCAAAGTGTAAGCCTGCTTGGCCTATACACTTTTATCATTTCTTATTTTTGTCTTAAGTCACTTAAGCTATATAAGGCCTTGTTTGGCCACCCAATTAATCCCTTTTTCTATTTCCGGACATTCTAACTCCCTTTATTTCACTTTCCTTATCATTTATTCACTTGTGATATTTTATTTCTAAGATTAAATATTTAAGTTATCATTTTGACCCTTAGGTCCTTACTTTACAAATTTCCACGTTTGCCCCTTTTTTCACTCTGCTATTTCCTCAAGTTCAATCACTTTCTTTGTTTTAGCACATAATATTCAATCTCATATGCTCACTCTTTTCAATTTACATTTACAATTTTACTCAATTTATCAAATTTAAAAGCCTGTAAGTTTGACTTCAATTCATACCCGTAATATATAATAAAATTATTATAAAAATTTAGGGTATTTTTAGGCGTTAATATTGTTCCAATGCGTTGACATTTGTTTGATGTCCCGATGGTAGTCACGCGCTCTTCGAGGTTCCACCCCCTATATATGGGGTTGAACCCTCAAGTTCCATGGTGTTTCCAAAATTCCTTCTATTACACAAAGCCTCTTTATCCTATTGTGATTTCTTCTCCCACCCGCGTCTATAGGCCGACGAAGGTGGAGAAGTTATGGAGGGAGGCTTTTAGAAGTCTATATAGCTATTCGTCGTTAATGGATATTGTGTGTTTGAAGACAACGTCTCAGGTTGACTCATCGTGTCCCATATGGGAAGCTTTGACCCATTTTCAACGCCCTCTTTAGGCTCTTGCTAGGGCCTCATGTGAGGATCGGCCTGGAGGTCATGGACGAGGAGCTTGATTATGCTACTGCCCTTCTTTCAGAGTTCTACTCTAGGGCTAGGTGCCTCCATGTCCTAACGCTTTTTGGAGTTGAAGCGGTCAAGGTGCAAAGCTGTGAGGAGGGGAGATTTTGATAAGAATATTTCATATTCTTCTTTTTCTTCGATTTTCTCCTCTCTTTCTTTTCTTCTTCCTTTCACCTCTTCCTTTTCTTCTTCCTTTCACCTCTTCCTTTCTCCTTTGTTTTTTGGCAATTAGCCTGCCCGCTATTTTGGACATCTTTGTAATGGATCTATCTAGGTTGCTTGGATATGTTTGTCTTTGTTTTATGTAACTACTGTCGCATTTTGGCGTATTTTAATAAGATTTGGCTTTTGACATACTTGTGCATCAAGCCTTCTATTTTTCACTCTTTCTTTGTATGCCTGGCCAGGAGCTCATGATCCCCAAATTACTCGCAGGTGCTTCCTACTTGACTTAGGGATGGGTTTTAGTTTTTCTTGGCTGGGATTGCTCTTTGGGCTCTGCACGGTTAATGGTCCCTAGGCCGTCTCGAAAGGCAAATCCAGGGGCCTAACAGGCTAACGAACCTAGGCTCATAGGGTTAAGGGCATTGTGGTTAATAGATCTAAAGAGCTGGGTGCTTACCATCAGTGAGCTCCTTTGTTTTTTAGGTGCCCTAACATATGATAAGTTTTGTGAATACCAAGCGTAGGGGGAGAGGAGCACGTCTCCTGATACACTGTACGATCGATCGACCTACTTAATGTGCCCGCTCATACTACCCTATATAAGGATGGGGTTCGATGTTAACTTTTTACCGCTGCCTCATAACCTTCTCTTAAAGTCCTTTGTGTATCTGCAAATAATCCTGAAGTCTTTGGCAAAGGAGCTACTTGAATATTTCTAACCGTCTTCAATCTCCTGGTGGGTTTTCCTTTCACCTTGCTTCCAATTTTGTTTGTGTGGGTTGTCTGGTTCGCGGTCACTTCACGTGTTCTTCAGTCGCTGGTAGGTTTCTGGGATAGAATTGTAAGCGGAGTTTTAGGATGCACTCAAGCCTAGGGACATCCCAATAGGTTTTGGAAAACTTTTTGGTTTTTGGTCCTACCATCGTTTCTGTAGGAGATCGTCGAGGTGATCCCCCCTTTGTTTCGTTTGTAGAGCTGACGAGAGGTCAAGGTGTATTCCCACCGGCCAAAGCTGGGCGAGAGGAGAGGCCTGAGCCGAGAGTCTACTTCGCGTGCTCCCTTTCATGTCGATGGAGGAGTTGAGGTCCTTCACGAGTTCCCGATGGCACGCCTTAGAATTGTCTACGGTCCGACCATCTCAACCATAAGAGAAGTTTATCAATGTTTGTTTGTTTCACCCGAGCAAACAGATCCCACCGGACTTGTAGCTTCCATTTCTCACACATTGGTGAAGCAGCTCTCTACATGTCTCCCCGGGTAATCGCTCAGGCTTATTCATCCAAACGCTATTCGATTCTAATGGAATGTGTTGTGCTTAACTTTCCTACCAAATTGATATCTGTTGGTGGAGATTTGTTTATCTATACGCCGAAGCTTCAGACTCAAGCAAATGCTTATGTCCTCCACCACAATCCACAAGCTTCACCAGAATCAGGCTCCCCCGACTCTCCCAAGACGTAGGTGAAGGGTTGTCCCGGTCAAGGCCCACAGGCAGACCTCGGTTCTCTCGGGCTTCCTTTTAAAGTGAATTAATCCTTGGTGTTCCTGTGTCCTGCTTTTAGCTCAGCTTGCAACTTATGTTATGCTAGGCGGATTATTTATTGACGTAGCTATGTTTTTATGATTCGTGCAAGCGTAGGCGAAAATGAATTAGTAAAATTGTTCGAGAAGGCTTGGAATAACATTAAAGTGATTTATGGAGATAACGGAGGTAGAGCGTAATCATGAGCTTTTGTTGACGGCGAAGAACCCGCGTGGGTGAGCCCATTCCTTATATAGTTATCCCTACCTGCTCCCCAGCCAAGGTTCATTGAGGTCATGAAGGGGAACACTTCACCGACTTTCAGTTAGTCCCGTAGCCTGTCGCACCCCCCTAATCTAACCCCACCTGGATGGACTGCACCGAGGACAATGCACCACTAAATCCACGACCAGAAACACATTTCATACACTCATTTTCGGAGCAGGACATTTAATATCCATTTAACTTATGTTTATATATGCAAATATGATATCACTACTTATTCACATTCATTATGTAAGTATGATTATACTCTTTCTTCAAGAGGGCTCATAACTATACTTTAGTACACTATTAAATGGCATTTCCATGCCCTTTTCAAATCATTTACAAAAATATTTGTCAGAGTTCACCTCTTATCTTTGAAAATCCACAATGTACAATACATTCCATGATAAAAAAAAATTAAAAATATAATCTTCTTATGAAGATCTTTACATCTTTAATTTCACCAAAGTAGAGTCACATGATATCATGGAATGAAGTGTATGCATGAGACGGATCATTTACTTATACTCCGCAAGATTTGACGATGACTCTAGGCTCTGCGGTTTTTGGTCTTGTCACTATCTACTCGGTACCTACACGTGGAAAGCCAACATGCTAAGCATTTTCATGCTTAATGGTTCTTTACATTTCTATTCTCATTGCAAACAATACCACATATATATATACACAACAATTAACTTTTGTTATATGCATCACTTAATCATCTCAAAAACATTTAACATAATTTTCCAAACAACCTTTTAACATACTACTCATGTGATCCATGAAATATTTATAAATATACCATTTTATAGTAGTGTAACATACTTTCATTTTGTCTCAAATATAGAAATACACAATTTCATCTTTCATGCTCCCATGTGTTATTATCTTTCCCTGTCACAACTTAATTCACACACACCACACAATTATTAATCATTTTGCCCTTAAAAGAATCTAACCGAAACTTTCGGTGCGTTGGATAATGGAATCACTGACACGGTCCCGTTAGGCTACAGGCCGATATAAAACATTTAATAACTCAGTATTGTCCCATTGGGCTACGGACTGGTTATTTTACATTTGCATTGTGACTCCCCTTATCCCGTGGGGTCCCAAGTGACAACCTCACAAGCATCGGAAACTTAGGATATCGGGTGCCTCGACATCCCGCTTCATGTCTCATATATTGAGACATCTTCCTGTATAATTTTCTTATAACAATCCACAAGGGTTTGATGTGCAACTCTTCTACACTTTTTACATGCCAAAATATATTAAAATTAGATTGTTTTAATATATTTTACAAAATGCAAACAAAATGCTTGTAGTTACCACAACCCTACTTTCTTCAGACTCACTTCGCCTTCGAAGGAGCGCTCATCCTTTCTCACGTGTGACTTAAAAGGGGTCCCACGATGGGGTGAGCAAAGCCTAGTAGTGATAATCTCCTATAAGGGTTACTCCCCACCTAAGTGCTCATGCAGTGATCAAACCAACCCATACACATCCAAGTGAAAGTGTCTACATGAATGTCGTATGTCATGCATGAAATGTCATCATGCCCATATCCCAAGTCACTCACCGACTCACTCACACATGCCTATGCTAGACAACCGGCTATTGTAGTACCAATGACACATGTATCGAGAGCTCCCACCGCTCACCAGTGTGCCCAATGCAAATGCCAATGGGCAACTAATCCTTTGAGTCATCCCTACTCCTATCACACAACTCGTAATGGATAACCATAACCGTAGTACTTTTCGGGCAAATGTGATCTTTCGGATCACCAAGTCTCCTACACCTACACAGAACTTTCCATATAACACCACGGGTCTCTTACACCCATACGGAACTTTTAGCTCATGCCACGGGTCTCTTACACCCATACTGAACTTTCGGATATCTCCACGGGTCTTTTACACTCAAATTTCAAGCCTTTGACATGTGGGGATTAACAGCCCCCTTCTTTTTCCGCCCAACACATACTATGATATGAACCATGAGTCTTTTATTGGACGCTGCTCCTAATACAGTTCATCACACGTCACCACAGGGAACAACCAATAATCATGGGCACCTACACCCAACTCCAAAACATTGTAACCGTGCGGCACATGAATGCAATGATGCTAATCTATATATCCAATTTCATACAGCTCATACACAATTATATTTCATATAATTCAAACCATTCATGTTAACACATCAATTAGCATGCATTAACAATTCTCATTCTTCATAAATAACAAATGCTATTCAATTCAAGCAACAACATGCCAGTAAAACACATGGACAATTTCAGTCTATCAACAAATCCCGAACTGCTCAAGGCAGTCCCACTACAAGCCGTGGACTGTCCAAGGACGATCCCATCACACATTCTATCCCCTTTCGAGATCGAGATGATCAAGCATTACTTCGCCATACCTATAAACCCATTCTCATGTCATTATGCTTCATCGACCATTACTAAACAAATGATGTCATACAACCTTCCTTAGGCTAAATCATGGCACCTATCCAATACAATATCCTACTAAACTGGCGTGGTCATGTCAAAACCGCCATTTACATCGACTGAAATCAAGAAACCTACACACTTTGTCTAAAACATAGGTTTTAGTAAGGTTACGGTCACCCACTATCCTCC
>JAEQBH010003247.1:0-127540 GCA_016808115.1 Tetrastigma voinierianum
TTTTTTTCTTGCATTTTTCCACGAATTTTCTAGGAACCAAATGCGATTAAGTGCACAAATGCCCTCGAGTTCTCCATGATGTGTCTCACTTTGTCCCTTTTTTTTTTTGGTTACCAAGATACCCCTAATGTATACTTTTGTTGTCACCCATGCCCATCTCATTAAAGAAAGTCACAAGGCTGGAAACTCTAACATGTGCGAGGTGCTATTAACGTGGGTTTTTAAATGCGTTTGTCCATCTGTGACATTTTCTCAAAGCATTGGGCATGATTAAGCTATGAATAAGGTACACAAATGTCCCTGATGTTTAGTCATATGTCCAACTTAACCCTTAAACTTTTTAAGGTTCAATACTACCCTTAACGTTTGTCTTATAAATCAAATATGCTTATATCATCAACGGAGTGAATAAATAGGTAAACGGGCTTCTAACATCGTTGACATGTCACCCACATATGGTCGTTCACATCAGAAAATTATGCCATGTGTGGGTAACATGTTAATAGTGTTAGACGCCCTTTTGTCTATATGTTCACTCCGTTGATGATAGAAACATATTTGAGCCACGCAACAAACATTAGGAACAACATTTACCCAAAAAAAGTTTAAAAGTCAAGTTAGAAATATGACTAAACATCAGGGGTACTTGTACCTTATCTTGACTAAGGCCATAAGTAAAGTCTACGATATATTGAGTCCGAAAAAGTTTAAGAGCAAAATGGGATATACGCATAAAACTCAGAGGCATTTGTGTACCTTATCCCGAAACCAAACATATCCTGATTTCATGGGTTTAAAGAAAGGGTAATGGCATTCTTGTTTCAAGAAATGACTGCAACACTAATAATATTGAATGACATTGTAGATTGATTTGTAATGCAACGTTGTTCTGAATTACTTCTAAGTAAACACGTCCAATAGGGTTCCAGAGATACTCACCAGGCTTGTGTGGTGTATCGGCTTGTTTAATAACGGCAGCAGGCAAGTTCCCGTTCCTGGAGCTATTGCTCCTGTACTGACTTCTTTTCAAGCGATATAGAAACACAGGAAGCAGCTCATTTTCAACGCTGCACCTTATCTTGAAGGAAAACCAAACGCCCACTTAGAAATCTCGCTGATTTCTCAATATTCTCGAACCATATATTTAATCAAAGAAATCAAACAAACCCTCAAACGTTTATTGCTGATCAATTAAGTACATGAAAACAGGTGTTTTTGCCCATGCATGCAAACATAGTAGTATTATTATCAAAATCTCATGATCTTTCAAATCCTCAAGTGAGGAAGCACAAATACTATGACAAGAAACTTCCTCAACAACTTAAATCCTAAACCTTCCAGTTTAATTTTATTTTCAACTTAACAATATCTAAATCAATAAACTTTTTTTTTTTTTTTTTTGGTTGGGTTTAAAATGCTGATTGAATCAAAAAAATTCCCTCGACATTGAGAGAAAAAACAAGAAAAACAGCACAAACAAGAACGTGCAAAAACCACCACAAAACTGAAGAAAAAAAAATTAAAGAAATGAAGGCTGATTAGTATAAGATGAGACCAAGAAGAGGTCTCTAAGGATTAGTATTGGTGACAGCCTCAAGAAGGGTGAGTTTGGGGTGGGTTCCGAAGAAAAATGGAGAAAAGAAGAGAGGATTTGGATGAAGATCAGCTAGGTCAAGTTTGGCGGGAAGTCTACGGTTGAAGTGTAATGCCGTTGTAGATCGTACAGTTGCCCATATCTCAAATATTAATCAGTTTAAAAAAGAGTATATTTTTATATGCGATATGGTAGGAGATGTCATTGTATTATCATATTCTTTTTTATAAGGGTATGCTTCTATTGGCAGTCACATTATTATCATATAATTATTATATCATATAAAAATCAGTTTATGTTGCAGTTTTAAAATGGCTAACTTTTTGTTATTGGTTTGCAAAAATTGTGATGACAACAAAATAAGGTGAGAACTAAGATAATTAGGTGGACTGAATTGGTTGGATGGTGTAAAGTTGGTGAAATGGATTTTAATTCCTTTTAAAACAAAAAAGAAAACAAAAAAGGGGGCTTTAATTAGGATCCACGGTTGACTAGGTTTGAATCTCTGGTTGAGGTATTGGTCTTAGTTGTCAAGAATATATTTCAATACTTCCAAACTGTTTGTTACTTAAAATAGAATTGAATTATTTACATATTTTCTTTTATCTCGTTGGGATAAAAATGAGAATTAAATCTATTATATTTGTAAATGATTTGCAAAATCTTATAGATTCAATTTTGTTCTTTTATATATGTTTTCTATTTTTCACTTTACCTTTTTCTTTCAATTTTGTTCTTTTATGACTTTCCATATTTCATTTTTACCATTTATTCTTCATGATTTACTCACTCTTAGTTTTTTAGTTTTATTTTTAAAATATGAGAAAATATAAGAAAGAAACAAAAATAAGTAAAATAAAAAATGAAGAAAAAATACATTAAAGTCTATAAATTATTTTATTAATTTGGTATTTCAAATTCCATTATAACATTCTAATATTTAATGTAAATATTGAATAATTTAGGAATATATTTTTTTTTATTAATTTAATTATATTGGTACTCTTCAAACTTTTTTATAAGTAACCACATTCAGCAATCTGTTGAGTTCTATTATTATATTGTAATGATTTTGAAATCATGTTTGGAGTTCCTCAAACCTTCAAGCTTAAATACGATGGACTTCAATTTTTTAAAAGTGGATTGATCATTGAGCAAGAAAGTTTGCTTGATTAGCAGGTTCACTAGTTTGATTAATGATCGTAATAATTGTGGACCAATAACATATAATAAAAATTATTCATATTTTATTAAAATTAAAATTCATTTAATATATATATATATATACTCTATATATATATATATCCATATATATATATATGATGGTGTTTTTACCAATTTTTGGGGTACGGATCTTCTCGAGGTTCTTCAGTGAGTGCGCTGGCGAGATTGTTGGCACAACCTCTGACACATTATGAAAGATAATTCGGCAGGGTCACTTTATCGACTCTCGATCTTAAGCGAACTGCTGCTATTGAGGAAGAATTCAACTATGGTGGCGTTATGATTAAACACATTTTGTGGTAGAATGGGTCGATATTTATAAGTGGTTACTTTCCTTGTTAGACAATGATACGGTATCTCTCCCATTGGGTGAGGAGTTTCATTTTCCTTATCATGGACCGACTGTTAAGGGATAATGGAGGAGCCGTGATCAAGTAAGATTCTTCTTTCCTAATCCGTGGGGCGCGAAACATGGAGACTGGGCGTTTTCCCTTTTGCATGAGTTTTTAGGCCTGGCAGGGTGGTTTCAACTATGGGCTTAGGCCCGTATACTTTGGCATGGACAGGATCTCACTGTGGGCCTAGCTTCTTGGTTGGGTCTATGCCCCAATTCCCTTCATAAGGTGGAGGTTTGGGCTTACGCCCAAGGTTGCACTCTGGGCCTGTGCACATGTTGTTTTCTACCCAATCAGTGGACCCCCAGCCCTTAGCTGAAGCAAGCTTAGGCGAGGGCTGGCTTGTTTCTAGGATCGGTTGCGGCTTCCACATGGCTATCCGGGGATGGTTTGATATGGGCTTTGTCACCGTCAAACGTCTTGTGATAATGATGGTGCTCTTTCGGTTTTCACGCCCGTTTCGACTGTTGCTTCTCATATATTTAGAAACATTCCTTGTATCGCCCTTTTTCACTTCTTATGTGGGTTTGGAAGCATCTTTGATCAGCACTCAGAACTACTTATGGTGCTTTATGTCGCCCTATCTCCCTAGGGGCCGTTTCCCCCGCTTTTCTTCTTAGTTCGATGCGCCTTTCTTTTTCTTTGCTCATTCTTCTTTCCTTGTTTTGAATTTAGGGCATGTTGGGTTAAGGTCCTGCCTTTCTTGTCATTTTGTTCATTCTTTCTCTCCTTCGCTTAATCATGCGTGCTTCTTCTGGGTCTTCTCGTTCTATAGGCCTGCGAAAAGAGGGAAGGTCGGCTGAGGATTCTGAGTCGGCGCGACCTGGCTGCGGGCTCGGTAATCCTGCTGTTGTGGTTGTCGGGGTCCTTCCAATGGGTTATCTTCCTCACGCCAGAGGCAACGATGGGGAGAAGGTGGTGAGATTAGGTATCGGTGGCTCTAAATATGCGGGTTTGTCGTGAGAATGCGTGGATGCCGTGGGCCCTAGCTGGGTTGAGCCTTCGTTTGCTAAAACTTTCGCTACCCGTTATGGACCTCCTTCCGGTGTCCGAATCTGGTGTCCTGATCTTCTTACGTATTATGTTGTTCCTATTCCCAAGATGGTCTGCTTCTTTGAGGTGGCCTTTTAGAACAACCTCTGCTTCCCCTTACACTCTTTCATCAAAAACGTCCTACAACATTTCAATGTATGCCCGTCTCAGTTCTCTCCTTATTTTTGGGGCATCTTGGTTGCCCTTCTAGTTTTTTTTCAGGGATAAGGGCCTCGGGGTCCCTAGTATGAAATGCCTCTTTGGATTTCTTCAGGCGTGAAAGGAGCCTCGGAAGGCTTCTTTATATATTTCAAGCGGGCCACTGCAGTTTCCATCATTTGAGGCCTCCCCTCTTCCCATAGCATTGAAAGTTATTTCTTTATTCAGGAGTGATATTGAATCAGACTCTATCGATCAAGAAACGATCTGTTGGGGATTATGGCAGTTAATTCCCACGAGAACACCTTGGGTTTTCTGTCTACTAGTAGGGTGGGCTTTTTAGATGTGTCTGTGTTTGTTGGCTTTACTTTGGTTGTGTTGCTTTCAGGTATCCGTCCTGACCTTACTCCTGAGGACAGGGATGTAAGCGTCGATTGGGAAAGTATTAAGCCCTCGGGGGTATTGGATCTAATATGTCGAATTCGGACGTTCTCGACCTTTTACTGGGTTTTAGACCTTCTTGTACATGTTGGAAACATCTCACCCCTTGCTGTGACCTCTTGGGGCCTCTTAGTGTACATGAAGCCGCTGGGGAGAACTTGGACCCATGTTGAATTCAGTGAAGAAAGGAGGAGCGTGGCGACTCAGGTTATGAGGCGAGCCTCTGGCTCGGGGTAAGGTCTCAGCGGAGTGTGCAGATCCTCTCCTTGCGCACCAAAGTTCGGGTGGGGATGGCATTGTCCTCTTTAAGCGAGGGTGTGCGAGGGCGGGTTCTGAGTGGCTCATCTATCATTGCGGGAGTCGGGTTTTTGAGAAAGGCTGCCAAGTCTCCTTTGAAAGTCCTTCCTATCTCTGTTTGGAGCCTTTCGGATCAAGTCATGCATCACCTCAGGCACGGGGAGATGTGGGGAGATGATGCTTTGAAAGCTGAGGGGTGAGTGCCATATAATCAGGCTGCCGTTGAGCATTTCATCTTCTCTTGGGACTCGGTCAGTAGCCTATGTGGAGGCTGCAGCACTATCCCTCACAGGGGTAGTCTCTGTGCGTGAGCTTTCTTTTCTTGTTGTTTTGTGTTGTGTTCATCTTTAACTCCATCATTGGGTTGCTTTTGGCAAGGACGAGGAGGGACGGATTAGGCAGAGATCGCTAAGGCGAGCATCTAAAAGCTAAGGTGGCATCCTTGAGTTCAGAGGGTCATTTGTGAGGCGAATACAAAGCTTGGCGTGGTGTTTTGGAAATTTATGGTAGTCTAAGCACACCCTCAGCATGAAAGAGGCGAAGGCAGAGAAAAGAGGCCGTGAGGCTGGGTTTTGTAAAGGATGAGGCTGCGGGTGGTTGAAAATGTTCCCGGACTACCGGAACTGCTGCAGCGGTGGTGCGATCGAGCCCTTCGAGAGGCTTTGAAGTGAGAGCTCAGAGTGGGCGCTGGCGAGGAGTGTAGCATTGCGCGGGGACCTCAAAGGAGGAGATATGATCGATAAGAGGTTGAGTAATAGCGGTAGGGATGAGGCCTGCACTTTATGGGCCTCCGGATGGCTCACTTTCCGACGTAGAGCTGCCAAGGCTTTTCCAGGTTTGGACTTCAATCTTCAAGTTCCTGATGAAGAGGAGGCGGAAGAATCTGTTTCAAAGGACGAGGTAAATCCCGAGGTGTTCTCTGATACTCCCAACTCAGTCCCTCTCCCTGGTGAAGTTAAGATTCCGACCGAGGCTGGCTCTTCCCTCTCGCCTGTTGGGGCTTTGCCTTCTGACACTCACGGCTTGGAGGCTCGCACCACCGAGGCTGTTCGTAGCTCTACCCTCAACATCTAGTCTCCTTTGTATGATCTTTGCTCATTCTGGCTAGCTACGAGTTCTAAACCTCGAACATTTGTAACACCGACATCAGTTTTGTTGTTCTCTGGGCATCCGTCTTTCTTCCTTCTTGGTTTTCTATTATTTTTTTTATTATTTTTTTACCTGTGTTGGGAGGTTTCCTAGTCAACAATCTTTAAATGGTCGGGTTCTTGCTGAGCTATGCGGCCCTTGATTGGTTGAACTATTGTGCTTTCTATTCATCGAGCTACTTGGCTCCTTGGCTGGTAGGCCTTCTGGGTTGTTAGGTTCTTTAAAACTAAGCTGCATGGTCCCTTTGAAACTGAGCTACAAGGTTATTCTGGAATCGAGCTGCAAGGCTCGTTTGAAGCTGAGCTACGTGGCTCCTTCGAAACTAAGCTACAAGGCTCTTTTGAAGTGGAGCTACATGGCTCTTTTGACACTGAGCTACATGGTTCCTTGGCTACTTGGCCTTTTGGGCTGTCAGGTTCTTTCAGAACCGAGCTGTATGGCCCCTTTGAAATGGAGCTACGTGGTTCCTTCAAAACTGAGCTATAGGGCTCTTTCGAAACTGAGCTTCCAGGCTCTTTTGAAGGGAAGCTACATGGCTCTTTTGAAACTGAGCTACAAGGATCTTTTGAAGTGGAGCTACATAGATCTTCGAGCGAGCTCTGGGGCTCTTTTGGGGCCCGAGCTCTGAAAGCTCCTTTGAAGCGGATACATGGCTCTTTCGAAAGCAGGCTACGGGGGGCTCTTGCAGGGACTAGAAACCTGTCAAGCTCTTGGCTACTTGGCCTTTTGGGCTGTCCAATTCTTTAAGAACCAAGCTGTATGGCCTCTTTCAACGCCTTTGAAACTGAGCTACGTGGCTTCTTTAAAACTGAGCTACAAGGCTCTTTCGAAACTGAGCTACCAGGCTCATTTGAAGTGGAGCTACATGGCTCTTTGGTGAAACTAAGGCTCTTTGACGGCTTCACATGGATCTTTCTGAGGCTAAGCTATAGGGCTCTTTCGGGGTGGGCTACATGGTTCTTTTGAAACTAAGCTACAAGGCTCTTTTGAAGCGGAGCTACATGACTCTTTCAAATTGAGCCCCTCTGAGCTCTTTTGGGGCCCAGCGCAAAGGCTCTTTGACGAGCTACATAGCTCTTTCGAAACTTAGCTATAGGGCTCTTTTGGGACTGAGCTGCAAGGCTCCTTGGCTGCTGATGACCTTAGGCTGGGTCTCTTTGGAAGCCGGCTGTATGGCTCCTTTCGACCCGCACTGAAACCGGTATGTGGCTCAGCCAGCGAGCTACAGAAATTTATTCGCCTTCCTCCCTTAGGGAAGGTGCGCGGGGTTTTAATGTAGATCTTATGGAGAATCGGAACAGACTGCGTGGCTTTCCAAATGTCCAGGTTTCTTTATAAATAACTACCTCTCTTTAACGATTTGTGTCATACTCCGCTCCCAACCTTCTAGCTCTCTTTGATGATTTGTGTCATACTCTGCTCCTAACCTTCTACCTCTCTTTGATAGTGTTGGTTGCATTATATGATAGGCTTTGAGTTTGATCGTCAACACTGGAGTTGATCTAGTGATCGTAGGCGACATTAGTTTCAATGTTATGGTTTGTACAGTTCAATAACCTGGTTCCTCCTTGTGGGGTGTGTTGTTCCACAGTCGCCCGTTGATGGTGGAATGGGGAAACGTATTCGAGGCGATGCGGCCCGGAGAATATTTTTAAGTCCTGCTTCCTCTATTATACCTTTCCTCCCCTATTTTCTCCTTCTCATTCATTTTCTCTTTCTCCTTCTCCTTCCTTTTCTCTTTCTCCTTCCCCTTCCTTTTTTCTTTCTCCTTCCTTTTCCTTTTTTCTTCCTCTTTCCCTTTCTTGTGGTTTTTGCCTTGACTGGGGTTGGCCGATCGTGATCTTCTAGGATGTAGAGAACGGTTGATGTCGAAAGGCTTTGTTGATTGTAATTTTCTAAGATATTTGAAATAAAAGTACAGTCTTTTGGAAGTATGTGTACTTATCTGATGTTTGTTTGTTTATTTGTTCTTTTTTTTTTTTTGACGATTTATGAGAATATTACTCAGGCTGAAAATGGATACAAAGAATGTTAGTATATTAAAACTGTAAATTCTTATTAAGCCCCACAATCAGGGTCTATTAGTAGAATGCTTTGGTACTCGACCGTTCTAGAATGCGGGGTTTTCCACTCTTGTCCCAGAGATTCAGTGATTGCCGGTCGAACTATTGTGATATCACATAGGGTCAGTCGATTTGGCCTTAACTTCCATATGTGAGATCTTTCATATCTTCAGCGCTAGGTTCTTGAGTAAGTCGCGAGCTTAAAACCTGCGTGAGAGCTTAAAACTTCGCGCGCGACCCGATCGTAATATTTAATGCCTTCTCGAGATAGTCCTGCGGCGCCTTAGAACCTCGTCACTGGGCGTCAAGGTTCAGCAAGAATTTCTCGGTAAACAAGACGCGAACTCAACTCTTGGTGACGTACCAACCTCGACGAGCGCCACGCTTCGAATGCTGTGAGCGCAGGCTGTTTTCGAGTCACGATTTACAGTTCTTACGCCCATAACGCCTCTGCAGTATCTCACCACTTTCCTTTATATTTTCCGCCAGTCTTCAACACTACCTCGAGAGTCCTATAGTGACTTCGTTTATCCGTTAGACTACCTGATGAGTCGGGATGAGTAGTAATTCTGATACCAAGCTCGAGGAAATCTCCTAACTGGGATCACGAACTGCTTTCCCATTATCGCATACCGTGGCTCTGTGGATTCCGAACTCCGCAAATTATGGAACGCCAAACAAAATTATGTACCTTCGCCCTATGATCATTGCTAATGGCTCTGGCCGCCACTTGGTAGTAATCCACCCGACAACAATAAACGCACTAGCCCTTCCCAATGGGTGTGGGTCCTAAGATGTCAAGCCCCACCGCTGAAAAGCGCCAAGGGTCAGGATCGAGGTCAACCCGCCGAAGGAGGCGAGAGATCCGGGCATGCCTCGCTGGCTGCATCTTTCATTTTTAACCAGCTCTGCCTTGCATCGAGGCCAATAATACCCTGCCTCTTGCGGCCCGCCGGCTAAGGTCCCTACCCACACATACTGCCACAGATGCCTTCATGCACCTCTCAACACATAGTCGCATCTTCCTTTCCTACACATTTAACGGGTGTGTGAGAAGCCTCGTTTATAAGGGTCCCCGATGAACGGTGAACCCACACCCTGTGGCCTGAGCTTGAGGCCCTTTAGATCAAGCCAGCAATGTTCTATCCACTAAGTAGTCCCAGATGGGGTTCATCCATCCCTACGGATATTACGGGGACACTTCTTCATCGGCGACGCTCACCGAGGGTTTTGGGAGGTTCTCGACCAGATCATCATGGATCCTCCGTGGGTTGCTGTTACTTATAGGCATTCGTCACAGATTCTTGCCCTTCTTGGGACATGCTTCGAACCCGAACTCAGATAAACTTTTAAGCAGCTTCTCATATACCTTTTTTAGGTACAGGATCATTTTTTTCACCCGAGCTTCGTAGATCTCTATCTATTTCACCACCAATCGGGAATCACCGTATACTCAGCTGATCGCTTCCATGTGAGTGGGCAAGATTAAGCCTTGCTATGACAGCCTTCAGATTTAGCCTCGTTATCGAGGCTTGAACCGAACTGAAAAGTGATTCCATGTCAATCTTGGGCCCGGTAGAAAGGCTAGAATCGCATCTGCATCGCTCTCGGGAATTGCTCACTACTTTAATAAACTCTATGGGTAGGTCAAGTGCCAATTGAGTAGATTCAGAGGTCGCTACTGGGCATTTTGAGGGTGAATTCAACATGAATCACTAAACCCGCCCTTGACTGTCACCTTCTACTTGACTGATGTCGAACCTACCGGGTTTCTACGGTCATTTTATCAATCTTCCCGAGGTTTCGGCTTATGCAATATCTCGTTTAATGGGTGTTTTGTCGGGATTTCAATGATGAGCCTCCAGTATGGGTCATAGCCTTCTAGCAAAGGGTCACCAACGCTAGATTAATTTCTCTATCTCGAATGTCTTCCTCCTCCACTCTTAGAGCTCTACACAAGCATCAGACCGATTGTCAGATTATATCTCGCTCTCTCGACTGTGGTGGCGCTAGTTGAGAAATCTGAAACCACTAACAAGTGTAAGAGTCTTCCTATAGCTTCAATGCACTGAGAGTAACTCAAGTAAGCCTTATATCGAGAACGCCCTCTTCACATCAATCCTTAATCCGAAAAGGCTTTTTCGTAATAACTCAAAGAATGGTCGACACTTGTCACTGGATCTAGATTCAAAGCGGCTCAAAGTAACTATTCTCCAAGTAAAACGTTGAATTTCTTTGGTGTTCAAAGGTGGTTGCATGTCTAGCATGACTTTTATCTTATCTAGATTTACCTCTATTCCTCGGCTGTTGATTATGAAACCCAAGAATTTTCTGGCTAAGACTCCAAAGGCGCATTTAGTTGGATTTAGCTTCATGTTATAGCTCCATGTAGGTGGGCTACGTGGAGCTCGGACTTAACTGACTTCACCAACATGTCATTTATATATACCTCCATAGACGCTCCAATCTACTTCTGAAACATTTTGTTCACTAACCTTTGATAAATGGCCCCAACGTTCTTCAACCTGAAAGGCATCACCTGGTAACAGTAAGTACCCTGCCCTGTCACAAATGAGGTATTCTCTTGATCACTAGGGTCCATTCTGATTTGATTATATCTCGAGAAAGTGTCCATGAAGCTGAAGCCAGGGCTACCAGACGCCCACTATATGGTTGACTGCAGGTGTGGGAAAGTTGCCTTGGGGATGTGCTCGTTGACACTATGGAACTCAATGCAGAGCTACCATTTTCTGCTTTCCTTTCGAATGAGGACTACATTAGCCAACCAATGTGGTATTCTTACTTTTCTGATAGCTGGGTTTCTGGAGGAGTTTGTGTTAGCCTTCATCGATCTCCTTCGCCTTTCTGTATAAACCCTTCTTTTGTTTGATGCTCAAGGAGGCTCGATGTTCAGCTTGTGTGTGATTATCATGGTTAATTCCTCCCATATCCTCCCGTCTGTGCGAATACTTCTATATTCTATTTTAATAAGTGGACAAGGAGGTCCCTAACGTCTTTGGCCAATCTGGATCCTATGTGGGACAGATGTCCTCACTCTGGCCGAGTTATGCCTGCTCTAGCTCTTCCGAGGTAGTGTGTCTGATGCCTATCTCATCTCAGGTCGAGCTCGTCCATGTAGATGCTATCTACCGCTTTGCTTCTGATGCCGAAGCACCTGTCATGCCCGATTTCCTCGAACCATTCCTACCCCATTTCGTAGTAAGGAACTCTGACAAACCACAGATAGGCAAAGGAACAGCCCTACGTGACGGGTGGGAGTGGCCTACCCAATAGAATGTTATGTGGACGGGTGTCCACTAATGAACCTCACCACGCCAGAGCCAAACTGTGGGATCTCCCAAAGTGAGCACTAGTTGTATCGTTCCTGTGGGCACACTTTTCTCCTGAGAATCCCCCGCAGCGGGAGTTAACCGGTTCTAAGCTCCCTTCGATGCCCATTTTATTGAAGGCTGACGCAAAGATGATGTCTATTGAGCTTCCATTGTCGACCAGACCTTGCATCAAGCTTGTTGCCTATGACTCATCTTATTACCAAGGGATCGCCATGAGGATGCTGCCTTCCTTATACGCCCAGTCTAAAAGGTTAGCGGTGTCTAGCCGAGGGAGTTTTACATCGCTTAGGCTTCAAGGTTCCCTTGATATGATGCTAGGTGATGAGCCTTTCGGTCATGACTCCTCCCTGTGAACCCCGTAGATCACATGGATTTCTCCCAAGGTTGCCGTGTCGAGTTGGAGCCACCGACGAGCGACGGCGGTGCCTGGCTCGACCCTCCGAAATGGTGCCACAAGATGTCCACGCGATCGTATTCCATTTCCTTCCTCTACAAATGCAATCAATCTGCTCAGGTCCATCCGTGGAATTCACAATACTTCGTCAGTCCTTATTTGCTGGTTTACTATGAGACTCCGCCACCTTAAAACTTTCGTGCTTTGTGCCTCACGTAGGACCTGTAAATAATCGAGGTCACAAGGGGGTGAATTCTTCGAGGTGATATCATTGCTACGCCTCTGGGCCGAGGTGGGCCTAAGCTTGGCCCCCGACGCGCTCGTCTCGAGAGATTGTTCTGCTCTCTCTCATTCCTCTGTGGGGATCTATCCCCGTCCCTCGTCCCTGGGCTTGTCTTCTTCTCACTCGCTTTTCTCCTCAAGGCGAGGAGCTTCCACTTGTGATGTAAGGGTTCCTCACCAATATGTGTTTCTCTACTTTGGTGAGCACCTCGCACGCCTAAGGGTTTTTCGAGATGGAAAACATCAGTCTTTTCGACCGTACGCCACTCTCAAGAATGAAAGCAAGTAGGCAAACTCTATGATGTCTACCCTTCACGACTCGCATTAAACTTCAGACAGGACTTTAGGGTCTCTCCCCGTGGGCTCGCTTATGGTCAACAAACATATCTCTGGCTTCCCTCGTATGTCCGAGTCTGATGAAGTGGAAGACCTAACGCGATGGACAAATTTCTAATGGATGAGATCGACGATGAAGGAGTCTATCAACCATGGTGCTAGCCTCGAGCTGCTATATAAGGCTCTTCATTCAATTTGCCCGTATCCGTAGCTCAATTTGATTCTTAGGTACGAGGTGATATATAGGATCTTTCGCTTCATTGAATGTTTCGATCCGTGGCATTTTGAACTTCATAGAGAGGGAAGTGTAGGTACCCTACTGAAAGGGGATCTTGCCGTTGCACCAAGGCATCCATGGAGACGGGAGCTCGGCCTTTCACAGTTTCCCTCATGTGGCTGAGCTCTTGATGTCCCTTGCTACGGCTCCCACTTATCACTCCTGTCTCAGCGAATATGATGGGTCCATTACCATGTTCCTACCAACTCATATACCCTCCAGGGCTTATATGATCAGCCTTCGTCAGTTAGTTTATCCTTCTCTCCGTTGTCTCGAGAGCGTCGTGGTGTCAGTTGCTCTCATCACGTGATTTGTCCGGTGAGTTCCTCCAAGTCTCTTAGAAAATGCCGGGTTAGTGGCAAATTCCAGCGCCTTCACCTCATCAAGATTGGCCCCGCAGTTTCGAGAGCCGTCCTCAGGCCAGGCCATTCACGCCGCCCTACTAGTCTCATTGATTCGTGCCAATAGGTGATCCCGAATAAACAATATTTGTTTCCTATACCCTCCCACGTCGTAATTAAGCTAATGCAAGAGATAGCTAGTTTCATAGTGGTCGAACACTGGGATGGGGTCATCCCACCGAATGACTGCAGATTAATGTTTGAAAATGGTGGTAATTCTTTTTTTTGGATTTTTGACTGCTAAAACAGGGAGTCAATTGCTCAATTATTAACCTAAATAATGAACTGAAAGCAGAAATGGTAACCCAAGGTCGGGTCACTAAATTGATGAAGATGGGGCATTAAAGTGTCCCTGCTATTTCACGTGATTGTGGCTGGGAGCTGATATATAGTCAAAGCCAAACCTGATCTTTGTTCGCTATGCAACTTCAACAACCTTGTAATCACCCAATTTGAGTCAAATCAAATAATAAGCATCATAATGTCCCAGCTAGTGTGAAACCCTACATTTAACCTCATTTCAATGGCTCGTGAAATAAACAGAGAATGCCAGGCAGATCACCATTAAGAATGCAATCAACCCCTAAAGACAAGTATCACCAAAAAAGAAAGACACAAATGTATTAAACCGTTTGGAAAGTTTTGAACCATAAATGCAAGATCAGACATACGAAAGTATGAGGACAACTCGGGCAGAGTCCCAAAACCAAGCTGCAAGCAACCCTCCTCTTCAAGGCTTTGAGGTTTAGCCAAGATCCCTGAGTTATCCCCATACAGGTGCTCGCAGCCTAGAAAATGAGAGAAAGAGGAGAGAGAAGAGAGCAAAATAAAGCCTAAAATAAAGTCATGAAAGCTTGTATAAATAGAAAGTTATGAGTTACAAAGTTGTAGGAGCGATATAGCCAACCTCACGTGGGAAATGACAAAATGCCTAAAATATGAAATTACAATAAGGACAAATGGTAATTAATCAAAACGGACACTGAATCAAAACATCAAAAAACATTGTGGCATCCATTTTCGCTTATGCAGAAATTTCTAGCATAATGAAAATTTTCTGCTATGAGAGCAGCTCTCGCAGTGGATAGTTAAAATATATGAATAGCAAAACTAAAAATTCCTCGCATGAACAAGAATTTTCGCCAAGATAAATGAATTTCAAAGAAAAAATTCCTCATACTTAGCTAAAATTAGCATACGGTACTCGCTAGGATTGCAAATTTTCTATGGCTGCGAAATTTTCGCATTCTGCGAAATTTTCGCAATGCATAGCTTAAAATTTCTCAGATTCCACCATTCCTCCAAAGTGTTGCCTCCAGACGCTTTCCTATTGGTTTCTTCATCACACACACTCTTCACTTCATCTCGACATTTCATCACCTCGCCGTGAAATCACCGAGGATTCTCACACTAACACCACAAGGCCAGCCACTAACTGGGTCTTCTCCTGAAGACCTCGAAACTACCCAAACAATCTCTGAAACAAATCAAGAGTAAAGAAGGACATGCACATGACAATCGGGCTTTAATTCATATGATTGGGCGTAAAGCACTCAAAACCTATCTTGAATAGGGCCCAAAATAGCACTTTTTGGGCACTAATCAAGCCCCACAACCGACACGTCATACCCCTGAAGAATGCTAAAAACACATAGTATAATGTCGGCTGTACAAAAAGTGTATGTGTGTATAGGCTTTACCTAAACGAACAATTTACACCCCGACGAAAAACCGACATGAAAGAACAAAACCATATAAAGAACCTATTTTAGGCAATGATTTCGCCCATGAAGTAAACCCAATCCCACCAAAATCTAATTGTCTTAAGGTAACCGGGCCAGCCAATAAATTGCAGTTATTCCCCCCCCACCCCCCAACCTAGCCACGCTATGGCCTTTTAAGTCACGAATTTCAACCTAAATAGACTAGTTAATTCCTTATTTATTTTAATTGCAATAGGTGCAATGCTAAACTCGACTTTACCAAAGTCCGTAACGGTCCACCGATGACTCCTAACCAATTAAGGCTCAGTGGCATCAAGCCAAAGGATCACTCTGACCACAAACTCCTGCAAACACCTGACCGAATGACTTCGAGAATTAAGCATTCCATAACACGCTAAACTCTCACCCATCCACCCGTAGCTTAACACAAAGTCGACACCCCAACCAATTAAGGCTTAGGCATCTAGCTTTAAAGGCTTTCTCCGTATAAATTCCCTGACCGTGGTTCTGGTTTCAAGGTAAAGCATAACGGCTTTTATTTTCTTTTCTTCTTTTCTTTTTCTTTTGCTTTTTTCTTTTCATTTGGAAGACTACATTGGTCTTCACATGGGCAACACAAACCTATTAGTAATCACCGCGCCTAAGGCCTATGGTAAGGTGGAAAGAGGTATATAGCTTCAACCCATTTGGGTACAACTGTGTGCGCAGAATCTAGCCAAAGAGGAATGTTCAAGGTTGAATATGCCGAACTTCAATCGACCAAAACTAAATCACGATGGAATTGTTCTATCATTATATAATGTGTGGCTTCACTCTTCAAACTAAAGGCAAGAGTAGAAACACAAAATGTAGGAACAAATCGATTTGCAAAGTGTAGTGAATCAGAATAATGCTATAAAGCTTTTGATATAACCAAAATGGCTAATACATGCTTAATATAGCTAATCATAATGAAAAAAGTCACCACTATTGGCTAATACATGAATCCTATATAAATGAGAAGGCAATATGTGCCGAAAACAAGATTAAAATATGATATAAGATTATCTTAACTCTACTTTTCCCAACCAAAGTATGTTACGCTAAATTGATAGGTGCTAGAGAAAGGAGTGTGACCACCTCACTCGCGCAGTGGTGGTGGATGTGCCGGTGGATCCGAAGTCAAGCCGCGGCCATGCTAGCATGCCCAAGGAGGCCGCATCAAGGATCACCTCGATGTGTAGCTCAAAGTGAGACCGAGGCGGCTCATGATACGTAGGAAGCATGGCATGATCAGGTTTCATAAGGTCTACCAAGCCAACCACTGTCCAACCATGCCTCGTAGTAGCAAAGTGTGACACATCCATAATGAAGAGTAAGCCCTAACTCGATATGAAGATGTCTGAGATCACACAGAATGAAGTGGTCAAGAAGGTCAGTGTAGGGGCTCAGTAAGGAGGTGGGAGGTGGAGACAGAGAGATAAATCAGGAACCGGGTCTTCTCCACCTCACCCACCTCGTGAACGTGGATCCCCACTCGGGGCGCCCTCTGCTATCTCATCTCAGGCTCCTGACCGCTTGCCAGAACAAAAGAGATCACATGGTCAATGATCGCCCATGGATGTGGACTCGAGTGGGCCTGATCCTCCCCTCTCAATGCGAGGCTCGGAATCCTGTATGCCCAGACCCGCCTGCACGCAGATCAACAATGGTAAAAACCCTCATCAACCAGCACCCTGCGGTGGACCTTATCCAGTGCAAAGAGCTGGGCCACGATCACTGTAGGGACCTAAACTAAATCCTTTCGAGATCCTAAGTATAGGCCTTGAGTACCGGCCTCCTACACAACATAAAGGTCGTGAATTAACAAGCTGTCCGGAAAGGTGTGGTCCACAAGGAGCATCTGAGGCGGAGGTGCCTCATAAGAGGATCGGTCCCGTCAGAAGATTCGAGCGAGACAATGACCATCTCTCTCAGAATGGCTTGGGCCACTCTCTCAGATCTTTCTCGGGATCACACTTAATCGCGCCCACGCAGCCTGAAATGTCCGCAGCCTGGAGTACTCCCGACGATAGTCAATGGTGAATCCATCTGCACCCTGCGACTTCGAAGTCATGTGAGTGGTAGAACCAAGCACCACCCGGGATAATAATCACACAGTCATGAACTAAGAGTATGGAATACTGCAGATCACCATGGAGTCTCAACCACTGCCAGCCACACGCCGGGCATCGTAGAATGACTCCCCTTGAAGTCCCCGTCATCTACGTTCCTCTAATCTAGGGTCCCAGTTGAACAACGCCTCTTCCTAACTTCTCGAGGCCGGCGATGGGATGGGGCGATGAGCCTCTCTGGGCTGGGGAAGGTGATGGCACTACTAGATGCCTGTGGTCTCGAGCCTCGATGTCCCGGCCCTTGAGGGTCGTCCTCCCGCCGTCTCCGAGGCACCGGGGAAGGCCCGGTCCCATCCGTCTCGATACCCCTCCTAATCCCCGAGCCCTCGTGACCCAGAAACAAATAACAGTCGTATCTCGTATGAAGGCCCGAAGAATGGACACCGCAACATGCCCGTCCTCCATCTCAGAGGCAACCCGACCCGGGCCCAAGCAGAACCACCGGTACCGACCATGCTCAGAATGCATATGGGGAGCGCAGTTGTGTACACGCCAGAGTGCACCGCGCACACTCGGGGCCGGAATTGTGGCTCTACTTAGCCGGAGCGGCATGAATGGGGGACAGTGGGAATATTGCACCGCGCCTGGCCGCAGATCCACAGACTGGAGACGTGGGCATGGGGCACTCACACGACAGCCGGATGAGGCGTGGCACTGGCATCATATGGATGGGCCAGAGGAATGGGGAGACAAAGAAATGAAGATGAATGGTCCCCCTCTCCCCCTTTTTATAAACCGGGCTTAAGAATCAAGGGTCTTCGGCCCAAGATTATCGATGACCACTTCGCCATTTTAGCGAAATTTTCACACTGGATTTCCGCAGTATGAAAAAAATAAAAATTTGATTTAGGCGTATTAAAAAACAAAAAATAAAAATAATAATTATTTTTAACATAAACCTAAGAATAAAGATAAAATTAAAATAGGCTACTAAAAGGAAAGTTACTAAAAATAGCATACTATGAAATCGACCAATTTAAACAAAACCAAAAATTTTTGAGTCAAGTAGCTGTTTCAGTGGGACACCAAAACCAGTTTCACTAATTGACATCACATGGAGGGTCAAGGAGGAGGAGCTCAACCCCGACAAAGGGTTTGTGCCGCAGCTCTCATGCTTGGTCCATTCTTGCTGACATTTCTCTCATCAGATTTTAACATTATCGATCAGGAATGACTAAAGCATTCAATCCTCCACCAATCGTTTTTACTCCTTTCCTTAGCCAATTCTTCTTGCAATTTATGGACATTTGGCTTCTCTCGGTGATTCAAATAACCGAGCAAACTTCATCATCCCTTGATCATTTTCCACTAGCTTCAGGCTTGTTACTTAAGCTTAAAATACTGAGTTCAATGTCACTTTCAAACGTGAGTCGCATGACTCCATTTCAAGAATTGATGATTGCATCGGCAGTACAAAAATGGTCTTCCCAGATAATCGCATGATCGTGGCCCACTGCTATTGGCCTGTGATCAAGCACTACAAAGCCCATGGCAGAGGAATCATTCAATTCCCGCCAAGACATCCTCAACTATTCCCTTTAGAATTTTCACTACCGATCAACCAATGACAAAGTGATGTTGGTAGGTTCAGCTCCCAAACCTAACTCCGGCTATACACCTGGCATGGCGTAGGGTTTACACCAAGTCCCAAATCTAACAAGGTTGCTTTTGTCTATGCAAGTCCCACCAATGCTCGGGATCAAACAAGGAACTCGGATCCTCAGATTCACCTGGGGTCTCGCTTTCGGATTATAGAATCACTGCCTTAGAAGGCTTTCTTTTCAATGCTTCCAACCCTTTCTCAATCGCAAGTACGTGTCCTTAAGAACTTAGCAGGTCGGGACCTGCTTAATCATGTCAAGTAGTGGAATGTTTACCTTCATCATTTTAGCACTCCCAAATTTCAAATTGCTCGGGATTTTTTCGCTCTAAAGGTTGGGGGAAATGGAGGGGGCATGCTTTTCTTCACTGGATCTTCACCACTATTACTCTTCGTGCTCGCCTTTTCCTTGCATGTTTCTTCGCCAGTCACTTCGCACCGGTTGCTTTATCTCTTCCACCTCGCAGTGATGATATTTTTCACCATCCATCCCCTGAGTCACTGATGAAACTACTTCACTGACTTTGATTTATAAAGCCTGGGGAAGGGAACCTTCTCTCTCCTCAGACTTAATAGAATGTAATTTGGTGATTGAATACCGTAGGTTATCAATTTTGGGATTAAGGTTGCTCCTAAGCCCATCTATTCTTTCGCTCAAAGGTACTTTCACAAGATCACTCTTGTACAATCATATTGATCCCCTTTCTTTTGTTCTTCCAGCAAAATTGCCTACCACCCGCTTCAAATTCAATATACTGTCTAATGTGATGGTGCCGGTGGTGGTCAATGAGATAAGGAACCAACCGTTGTTCGCACCAAAGAGTAAGGATTAGGTTTCCGTGAGAGGCTGAAGATTCTCCAACTGAATTGTACGTGACACCGTATAAACATTAGGTTATGGCTTGTATCAGCCACTTACATTAGCATGTTCTGACATCAAACTTCAATGAGGGGCATTCAGATAAGTGTTCTCCTGACGGACAAAGTGAGTCGACAATTGAGGCATGGCCATCTGTAGTGCATTTTCAAATACCGCCTCGCACTTCATGGAGCCTTTTTCCTTCTAAATACTTCCACCTTCCTAGATGTGGTTGATATTCTTGCCTTCTTACTCCCATATCTTCCGAAAGTGCAAAATTCCTCCCCTTTCTTGAGGTCGAGGGCCTCATTTTCTCCACTTCCCTGGTTCGCCCATCCCAACCCTTGGAAGCTCTGCAGCCACATAATTCAAAAATCCATAGCTTCATCTGGTGCTGCCTGGAAAGTCTCCTCCACACATTGTTTCCGAAGTTGTTTCATGGCTGGAGACATACCACCATAGTGGCTTACAAGATCCAAGTGTCAAACCATGACGTGGATAAGCACTAACGGTCTCCATGAATCTCTCCCAAAGACGTGAACCTCCTCGTCACGAGGGCAAAGAAAAGCGTAAATTTGTCTCTTCAAATTGCTCGTCTTGAGTGACCGGCGACCCTTTAAAAATTCGCCCGCAGCCGCCCAGCCTTCGATGGTTCCCGGGTCTCACTACCATGATTCGGCTTATTTCGAGGGTCACTGAAATGCCTTCAACTTCAACAAATCCATGTCAATTGTTCCTTCCTTAAAGGTTATGCATACTTCCTCAAAATCCCGGATATGAGTGTATGGATTTTCATTCTCCATACCATGAAATGTAAAGCTAGTTCAAGTACTCAGCCTCACCGTTACATCTTCGCAGGAGGTATGACGCAGAAGGAGCACTAACTCTGTGGAGGGTGTAATGATCCTATTGATCCGTATGTCATTGGATCTTCACCTGTGGTACCCTCGTCGACTTTGCTCGTGCAGAGATCCACTGATCATCAGAAATGACTACTAACAACTTTCGCTTGAACTGGTGTACTGATTCTTTGCAATCTACCTGAAGTGTCTCTATCCCAATGGTGCATAAACACCTGTTACACAAAATTAGACACAGCAAGGAACACAAACAAGCTTGCCAAAAAGGGTTAGCTTAAACAAAAATTAACTGACTGTAAGAAACAAAAACAGTAACTGCCAAGTAGAGAAAATTTGCAGTTAAAGCAAATGAAATTCAAAAAGGATTTATAAGGTCACCAACACTTGTCGATTTACGCGCATGTCAACCTAACATCCGTAGTTTGCACCATCCCTGAATCACACTGATTTGATTCTGTGCCACGTAGGGTGATCCCGAATCAACAATAATTAAGCCTATATTCCTCCTACCGCTTAAGGGGCCAAGCTACTGCAGCATAGCTAGCCTAGGGTCTAAACACTGACGGTTTTCATCCATTTAATGATCTTGACACGTTTGAAATTATGAGACTTTTTTGGATTTTGACGGTTGTTGTGGAGTTTATTGTTCAATGATACAACTAAATATTTAAACCCAAAGCAGAAATGGTAAACTTAAGGTCAGTCACTAAATATAACATTGGGTATTAAAGTGTCCTCAAGTTATTTCCTGACAAATAATGAATATAAGTAGTCAAAGCCAAACCCGATCTTTGTTCGCTATAAACCTAACCCCTAGAACCACCCAATTTGAGTCAAATCAAATACTAAGCATTCAATGTCCCGCTTAGTAGGAACCCAGATTTGAACTCCATTTCCCCAATGGCTCGTAAATGACATCTAGAAGAATGTCGCATCTACCACAAGAATGCACCAACCCTAAAGCATGGCAAGTATTGACCAAAAGAGTAGATGATTGTTGTAATAAACCTTAGTTTCAAAGTTTGGAACCATAAATGACCAGATCATTTAAAGCATATGAGGACAACCCAAAGAGTCTAAAACGAAGCTTTCAGCAAACCCTCCTCTTCTGCTAAGGCTTTGAGGCTTACCTAAGCATCCTCGAGCTTGTCATCCTCATGTATAAGGTTCAAACCTAGAAAATGAGGGAAAGAGGAGAGAAGAGAGCAAAATAAAACCCAAAATGAGGTCATGAAAGCCACAATGGAAGAGGTTAAAAGCAGGGAGCCACAGAGCAACCAATGTGTGAAATGACAAAATGCCTAAATATGAATCATAAATATGACAAATGGTAATTAATCAAACGGTCGCTTGGGAATCAAAACATCAAAACACAGAAAACATTTGTTATAAGAATACGAGATAGTTAAAATTTCACATGATAATTAAATTTTCTGATAGTTTAAAATTGATAAGAATATTTAATTCAAAATTCAGAATGAATTAATAATTTCAAGCATAATAAAATTTGGGTTAATAGTATCAAGAGAATGGCCTTTATTATGGCAATTTAATTTTGCCAAATAATGATAGATTTAAACGATCTAATCATTCCTCCAAGAAGGCTCCGGGATTGTTTCCTGTGATGGTTTCTTCCATCATTTCGTCACTCAATTTCATCTTAACATTTCATCATCACTGCGAAATCACCGAGGATTCATTTAGCACACAGCCGTCGCTGACTCAAGTTCTCAAGACCTGCAAACCCACCAAAACAATCTCGGCAGTAAATTAGTAATTAAGTGATACCATTACGACAATTGGTTTAATTAGCATGATTAGTGCAAAAGCACTCAAACCTATCTTGAACAGCCCAAATAAAAATTTCACACCAATCACCAAGATCTCGGGAAGGGGTGACTCGCTGTTTCAATGATAATAATCACGTTGAGAATTCAGCGATTTGTAGAGGAACAGTTCTATTGTACGAATACGCTTAAACCATGGTGTTTTTCTATCGATTTTGGCCAGATCTCTAATCGCTCGGGCTCTGGCCTGTTGGACCGAACGCCAGGCATAACCTACAACCTCGCATTAAAGGATGGTCCGATTTGGTCGCCGCTTTCTCCGATGCTTAAGTCGCTTCTTCTTTAAAAGGAAAGAATCAAACTTAATAACAGATACATCTATGGTAATTCAGGGTGTTCCGGCCTCTCAGATTTATATGTCATTTCGTTGACACAAAGGATACTAAGATCTCTCCCATCGGGTGATGAGTTTTTCTTTCCTTTATCAAGTGGAATCAACTATAAAGATAACAAATGGAGGAGCCAAGGATCAAGTAAGATTCTTCTTCTGTCCTAGTGCGAAATACGGAGACTAGGCGTCTCCGTATGAGCTTTAGGTCATGTGGTGGTTTCACCCAGCCCTGGCCCATATACTTTTTGGTACGGGTGTGATCTCACCGCAACAGCTGCCAGTCTATGCTCCAACTCCCTTCATAGTATTCAATACTAGGGTTGCGCTTGTGCCTCGTGCACATGTCGCTTTCACCCTATCAGCCTTATTATTATTTTTTTATGCTTTTTCACTTTAAGAATTATGAGGTCTATCTTAATATTAGACCAATATGAACATAAACACCTAACAAACTTGATTTACAAAAAGTTATCCAATTTATGCAAGAGTGTATGTAAGTTATGAAAATGGATAATTTGTTCAAATTAAATATGTCTATCTTACATTGATCCTAAGATAAATCTTCTTGTTCGATCTTCATTTTTTCTCAATATTATGACTCAGCAGCTGAAGCTTTGTACCTATCACTCAACTTGATTTAAACTGTAGTCCAATTTAACTATGACTCTTATCATCAAAATCTTACTTTGGAAGAACCCTGGCTAATAGATATTTCAATATTCTTTCGGGTGTATTTAGATTCCTTTATCAACTATCTTAGTTGGTTTTAGATTCAAACTATCTCTCATCCAGAAAATACACAAGAATAGATCACTTTGAAGTTCAAGTTTGATGAAGATTCAAGGTTTAAACATGAAGTCCTCGAAGTAGTCCCAATTGTGTAAAGGGCATGATGAGTCACTAGAGACTTGTGAATTTATGCTCTAATTGATCTGGACCTCGGGAACCCATGTAACTAGACGTAAAGAATCTAAAGAGCCTAGGACTTCTAGATCTTATGAATAATGTTAAAGGTCTAAAATCCACCTAGAGACACATTCCTAATGAAGTGGAACACAGCAGACTCCACCCCAAAGAGGATCAGTTTTTCAATGTATAAGAATTCACTGTTAGCCTAGAGAAATTTCAGTAAGAGATAATGCTGAAATTATAATTAGATAATGTAAGACTCAATACATGCCAAAAGTCATGACTATGCAACAAGAAGAAAAGGAACCTACTAGCTAGGTCTATAAGCCATGGTTCTATAAAAACAAGTAATCATAATGGTAAGGATTCACTGGGAATAAGACTTAATCCCTGGACCTAGTTTGAACTAAAGTTAGAACTGGCATAAGACTTTATCTGGTAGAGGACTCATCCGGCCCTCACCTCTACAGCATCGAATAAACTAGGATGACAAGATCCTACGATAATGCAGAAAGCCTCTAATATAATCATCCAAATTATCAAACTAGATTTGGAACCTATTGTTTAGAATTTATTGAATATCTTCGTCTATTATTCCTATAAGAAGATGGTTACATAGAAGATGAAATTTGAGGAAGATTTGATGGGTTAAACATCATGTCCTTGGATGAACCTAGAAGAAGTCACCACTTATAGGCCATCCCACAATGTAGAGATGTGCCAAACTTGGAGAATTTGGACACTGGTCAGAACTGACATGGAACGTAAGTCATTTTGGAACCTTGGAGGCCAAGGTACTTTAGAATGAAGGTACTAATGGACCTAGGATCTTTTTTTCAAGTGGATAAAGATAAAATCAGTAAGATCCCAATTCATCTAAGCTATATCAAACTAGAATTAAAAACAAATCAAGTTTCTATTCTAAAGATGATACTTGGGCAATAAGTTTCCTTATTCTACTGAGATAACTTAAAGGCAAGTTCAAGAAAACAGAAAGTAGAGTTTGAGTCAAATTAGGATAATGATCCATCTTTATCCAGACTTGAAAGACTCGAATTTACAGGCTGGTAAATTTTAGGGCTCGAGATTTCTCAACAACGATTTCAGGAGCAAAGTGCTTTGTCTATTTCTCAGTCGAATTATCTCAAGCGTAAACCAGCTGGTCTGCTAATATAATACTATGGGAGTCCACAGGTCATTTCCATAGGGAGTGGTTTCCTAGATGATCCTTAGGGATTTCTATCCAATGAATGTGCAAATAAAGTAAAATCTGGGGGGTTTTGGTTGATTGATTTGTTAACCGGTTGACTTAAACTATTTTGAAACGAGAAGGGCAAATGACAGGATCCTAAAGTTTCCATTCTTCTCTAACTATGTAACACTCACCTCTCACTTACATTCTCATCTAGGAGCCATTGATGAATGGTCTTTGATGGGGGATATAACTTTAAAAGATTTTGTAAGACAAAGAATAAATGAAGGATATCAAACGCCTGCTCGAACGATTTGATTAGACTCTTAGATTGCATTTGAGATCAAGCACAACATGTACCAAGAATCTCTCGTTCACACGTTGTCAAGAAGATGCCAAACTAAGGTTTTATAAGAATTTTAGCAAGTGTTTACTATCATACAAATCCCATTGAAGCATAAGAGAGGGGCTGAGTGTTGTCACCTTGAAGGGGATGAGTTTCCACTGCTAGAACCCTATCATGGAGGTTTAGAACTCCATTAAAAATGAGAATTGATTCATAAATGTTGGAACAATAATATTAAATGTGAATTGAGAAATATTACTTCAATTGCAAAGTTGAAATATCTCAACACAGAGTTCCCTCAATGAGTACCAAGTTATAAAATCAACTGAAAGATTACAAATGTTCAAAACCAGGAATGAGAAGAAACTAACTACTATACTCTAGAAAACCTAGAAAACATGAGAAAAACTCCAAAAGTGAGAGCCCAAACCCTAGAACACGACCCCCTTAATTCTTCCTTAAAGTGGGCTTAAATACAATCCACATTAGTGATCTCGAAGTGGGAACTAAAGGACGAGCATGCCCTTTCACCAAGATAGAAATTCCTCTTAAATCTTGCGAAGATCGCATTTCGGTACCGATACCAGTTAGTGTGGTATCGGTACCAAAACCTCACTGGTTCTCAACTGCACTTGGGTACCGGTACCACACTGATTTGGTACCGGTACAAAGACTCCACTGGATCTTAGACTGCATGTGGGTACTGGTACCACCTGAATTGGTACAGGGACCAATGTCTCCACAATTGCCCAACTTCACTTCATAACTGCCCGGGGCCTCTCGATAGCGCTAGGAATCGACGGTGATGATCTGCAGTTGTCCTCTGGAAACAAACCGCTACGAAAATGTGCACGGAACATCAAACAATCCTCAAGACATGACACAAGAGAAAAGGTCAGCACTTATTCTGCCACAAAATGAAAGAAAAACATGAGCTGAGGGGCTTAAAAACCTATAGAAATGTCGCACTTTTATGTATCCAACATAAAGCTTGAAGAAGAACAAGCGAAGTCTGGTCGTGTTGAAGAAGTGCGATGTGCAGATACTCAGTTGAGGTATTATACGTTAAAAGCCTGTCACCTTTGGTAAAAGATGATGTTCTTTATTTTCTTCATCTTATATTGATGTAATGTGGGTTATGAGTGTGCGATGTTATTGAGAGGGGAATGGAGGGAGTTCATTATGAATTCAACTATGAGTGATTAGGTTTCAAGAAGGGTCGTGGGTAGAGAGGGAGTCTCGTGTTGGGTTACGGGCAGAATATCCAATCTGATTGGAACATAAATGCAGCGGAATTTAAAATTTTTATCCCTTAACCCACCAAGGATCACATGCGTTTCATAAAAAACGAAGGAAGGGTAAACGAAACTTACCTCTTGTAGATCGATTCATTGCCTTCCAAAGTCTCTGGCCTTGGTTTATCTGCATCTCTCAAAGTGGTGCCATTTTCTTCAAAAGCGACCACCCTACATCCACGCCACACGAACAACTAATGAAAGATCTTGTTGAATGCTAGTTCGTGTCTGCCTTCAAAATGAAATTAGGTTTTTCTTTTCTTTCTCTCCTCGCTTTCGTTGTTCTCGCAGTAAAAGATGACTACTACAAAATATATATAATCTCATATATATATATATATATATATAAGTCCTGCTAGGGTTTTAGTCAAAAAACGAATTTATTGTATATTTGAAATTCTTTAAATAATAACAATTTAAATTCAAACTTATCGATAAGGAAACAAATTTAGTATTATTATATATTTAACCATAAATCAACAGAATTATAATCATGTAATAAACGAATTTATTATTAAAAACTATAACCAAGTATGTAATAAACGAATTTATTAAGGTAGAGTGAAAACCAAAACTAAGTATGTAAATAAACGACTTATTACGTAAAACCATAATCGTTATGTAATAAACGAATTTATTACGTAAAACCATAAATCAAGCATGAATTTATTACATGTAGGAGTGAAAAACCATAATCAAGTATTATTTGTTCTTAATAAAAGTACTCCTATAGGTTCAATTAACATTGGCGTAGGCCTAAATCACATTTTGATCCTACAAGTCATAAGTGGCCTCTAAAGAAGACAAGATGACTCACCAAGAACAAGCCTATGATCCGAGACAACCCATTATTGCTAATGACATAACTCTTTGTCTCTCGATATCTTGATAGAATATAAGGCATGACAAAGTCAATCTTTATATCGTTTCTATCTGACATCAAACCCAATTAGATCGATTTAAACAAATGACATTGATCTCCATCAATTCATTTAAGCACGACTCCATGCATTTCACCAATTGTCGAGGACCAGAGGATATCTCTCTTATAATAAAGAGGGACAAATTCCATCTTAATCGCTCATATCTCACTACATAATTCTAATTATGTTCAAGTATAACCTTATAGTCATCCGATTAAAGACAACGTTTGATTATATCAAACACAATATTCTCATGTTGAGAACTATAGCGATCTCGTGTCAAAGGATTTAATGATTGACAACTATTAGAGATTAACTTATGACTTCGATCCATGTATTAATCTCAAGACTGTCTATCCAATATTTGTTCTCAACAAATAGATATAAATTTGATTTGTAACTCATACACATATTCATCCCATGAATATCAATCAAACTTTATACTAATCTTAATTCATTGTTATTCCCATAACAATAACCGATTGGGGACATTTAGAATAATTAATAATATTATTCAAGGACATTATATATAATAAACATGCAAATCATCATAATAATTAATTCTCATAAATAGTCAAAATACCATGTCCATACGATAGGCCTAGAGCACTATTACTAACAATCTCCCACTTGCGTTAGGCCCATTCATCAATGTATTCATTACCTTTCATGTAATCGATGCCGCAATGTGTTCACCGCTGTAGAATCAAAGAATGTTGCTTTGCTTTGAACTTTTCCAAGCCTAACTCCACCACCATTTAAACAAACACATATCCCGATCAGCGACATCGGAAATTATCTTTGTCATATCGAAGTTTCTTGCACTGCGGTAACTACTACAACCGTGACATCTTCCAACTGCCATACACCAAGAACATATCTTTAGACCTCTCGCATACTTAAGAATGTTCTCGATGTACCGGCCCAATGACTCACCGGGATCCGACTGTATTTACTTGCTGCTTAGCATAAGATACATCCGGTTCAGCGCACAAATACGGCATACATGAGCAGATCCTACGCTTGAGTGCATAAGGAATCATACTCATCCGCTTCTCGCCTCATCTTTAGTGTTAGACACTAAGATTTGCTATAATACCATAAGACATGGGCAGTATCCTCTTTGAATCTTGCACACGAACTGCTTCAAGATTTTGTCTATGGGAAGTACTTTGACTTGTAATTAATCAGCCTCTTAGATCTATTTCTATAGATCTTTATCCCTAGGGATATAGGCAAATTTTCGCTTAAGTCTTTCATTGAGAAACACTTCCTAACTAAGACTTGACATCTCCTAAAGGTAGGGATATCATTCCCCAATGAGTAAATGTCATCAACATATAAGGTTCAAAATATAAATTGCGCTCCCACTAATTTTCTTATAAACACAAGGCACATCTTCATTTTTGACAAATCCAAACCCTTTGACTAATTCATCAAAACGAAGATTCCAACTCCGAGAGGCCTGCTTCAAACCATAAATGGATCTTTGAAGCTTACATACTTTACCAGAATTCTTAGGTTGTACAAAACCCTCAGGTTGTGTCATGTACACATCCTCAAGTAAGTTTCCATTAAGAAACGCAGTTTTAACATCAATTTTCCAAATCTCATAATCATTATATGCAGTAATGTCAATAAGAATTCTGATAGACTTAAGCATAGCTGTGTTAAAAGCTCACTATAGTCTATACCATGAGTTTGTTTGAAACCTTTTCAGAACTAGCCTTGCTTCAGAAGTATGCACTTTTCCATCCATGTCACTTTCTTTTAAAAACCATTTGCACTCAATGGTCTTTGTACTCTTCGTGTGTGTCAATCAAGGTCCATAATTGATTATCATACATGGATTGAATTCTCGCATCATGGCCTCTAACCATTTCTCAGAGTCTGGATCCAACATAGCCTCTTAGGTTCATTTTGATCCACTAATAATACATCATGGTTATCAGTCACAAGAAATCCATATCTCTTGGGCTCATGACGTATCCTATCAGATCTACGTAAATTTTGTGCTATAGGAGGTGTGTCAACAATAGTTTGTTGATTATAAGTATCCACAGCAATTAATGTTATTCGTGGTTCTCGAATCCTTCGAAAGCTGTACCTTACTCCCATCGGTTCCTTTAGAAACAAATCTCTTCTATAAAGACACCATTCCGAGCAACAAACACTTCTTTGTTCTCTGCGGATCAGAAAAGCAAGATCCCTTAGTCTCTTTAGATACCCCACAAAAGACATTTATCGATTCAGCTCCAAATTCTTTATGTGAAACTCGACGCTTTACATAGTTTCTCCCATAACCCCAAATCTTAAGAAAAGACAACCGCCTTTACTAGTCCACATCTCATATGGTGTCTTTCAACTCCGCTTGATGGAACTCGATTTAGTGTGAACGCAGCTTGTTTCAAGTTCAGAACCCTAAAAGGTAAATGGAAGATCTCATGGATTAATCATAGATCTAACGCATATCTAATAAAGTTCGATTCCTCCTCTCGTACACACCATTCTAATGTGGTGTTCTAGGGGAGCACTCAGGAAATGATTCCACAAGTTCTAAGATGGTCAACAAATTTCGCTCAAATATTCGCCACTCGATCGTATCTAAGTGCCTTGATTGTCTTGCCAAGTTGGTTTTGTACTTTCATTTTGAAAAGATTTCAACATTTCCAAAATATTCAATGTTCCCATCAAGTAGACATAACCATATCTCGCTGGAGTCACTGCAAATGTAATGAAGTACTTGTAAACTTCCTAGCATCTAAACTTAATGGTCCATCTCGTATGTATGAGATCCAATAATTCATTGACCCTTTCACTGTGTCCAGTAAAGGGATCCTTTGTCATCTTACCCAACAGACAAGATTCGCATGTATCATATGATTCAAAATCAAATAAATTCAGAAGTCCAACTTAATGGAGTTTTGAGATGCGTTTCTCATTTATATGACCAAGGCGACAATGCCAAATATAGGTTGAATTTAAATCATTGGATTTAAATTCTTAGTAGTTATGTTATAGACATGAGAATTAAGCTGATTTTTGAAGGTCTATAACATAAAGATCATCCTGCAAATAGGCATTTGCATAGAACATGTCTTTATGAAAGGAGCAATTAGTTATTCTTTAATAATAAAAGAAACCATCATTATCCAAACAAGAAACTGAAATAATATTCCTACACATTGTAGGAACATAATAGCAATTGTCCAAAACTAACTAAAGCCCACTGGGCAAAGTAAGTTCATAACTTCCTATAGCCAAAGCAGAAACTTTTGCTCCATTGCCTACTCGTAGATCAACTTTGCCCTTCTTCAGTTGTCTACTCCTCAGTCCTCGCATTTGTACAAATGTGAGATCCACATCCAAAGATCTAATACCCAGGAACTAGAAGGAGAAAAATTAACCAGATAACATAAATAATTCAAGAACTAGTCTCACCACTCTTCTTCTTCTTTAGATCCTCTAAATACAAATTAGAGTTTCCTCTTCTAATGAATCTGAAGTTCATCAGAAAAGAAACAAACACCCTTCTCAGCTTTAGCCTTAGGTTCAGTTTGGTTTGGGTTGAGTATCAGACTTTCCTTTGCCTTTGCCTCGTTCTTGCTCCTGTTCTGAAGCTCCTTTCCATTTTGAACCATCGTAACATGCACAGTTTCGATTTAATATTCTCGTCAAAGGGTTTTAAGCATGGTATGTAGCTTAGAGATAGATTTGTCCATTTCATTCATGTTATAGTTCATGACAAACTGGCCATAACTATCAGGAAGTGAATTCAGGATCAAATCAATTGCCAACTCTTGGCTCAATGGAAATCCAAGCCTATCAAGGTGCTCAATATAACCTTTTATTTTTAGAATACGAGCACTAATCAAGCACCTCACCATCTTGCAAGAATGCAAGGTCTTGGTAGTCTCATACCTTTTCAGCTTTGCTTGTCACGAACATTTCTTAAGATTGAAGATCATATTATAAGCTCATATTCCATCCTTCTCAAGTTCGAACTCATGGTAGCTAGCATCAAGCATGCAACATCAATAAAGTCATTATGATGCTCTCATACATTCTTTTAGCCTAGGAGCATTAATAGCTGGTTCTTCGTGAGAGGTTCATCCAGACATAAAGCTTCCCTTTCTTGTTTGAGAACAATTTCTCAAATTTTGAAATCAAATAAGGAAGTTAGTCCTAAAGAAGTTTATCCTTCTCAAGGACCGATCAAGAAGGGACATAGTAGAATTGTTGTTGTTATTGTCAGTCATCTACAATGAATGCAAAGTTCGATAAGTATTTTGATTATGAGGAAAATTCTAACTAAATTAAATAACCCTCAAGAATAATCATATTAATAGTGATCTAAGATCCATATTTTACTCAACTTGTTAGCTTTGGCATGACACTTAAAATTAAGTTATTTAGGTCAGGTAACTCTACCAATTACATCTCATGCAACTTTAGATATTTATGGGATTTTGACATCATATGTCCCACATGTTTAAATCCCATCTAATGCCATTAGCCCAAACCGCTTTGATAACCTATTAAAGCGAAACCATTTTTAAACATACGGGTAGCACCATTACTCATCTTGTCTCACTAATGTAACCTAATGTACTCTACGGTAGAACCTACATTAAGGTGATAGTGTTGCTTGACAAGTGCTTTAAATATGGATGACATGTTAACTTTAAATTTTATGTGAGGGATCTTTAGATTGATTTAATTTTCAATTACATCTAGTATCACATACTCATGTAACATCATACATAGCACCCTTGCTACATGCATGTAATAAATCAAAGAGCCACAAGATGGCCTTAATCTAGATTGATTCCATAAGCCAATATGAAGATCAACAACATTCCTAAGTAGTATTGCTACTCCATGATGTCGATTTGACCACCAACCCAGACAGACATCTAGCTCCTCCATCATCATCATGGTTGATCGTTTGACTTCAAATGGCTTGCATTGTCTCTGTTTTATTACAAACAATTAAATAAATACTACTAATAGTAAAATAAAATTACAATAAAACAAAACGGCATGCAAGCCAGATTAATAATTACAACCCTTGTAAAAAACAATAATAATAACCTCACAATCACATTGGTCAAAAAGGCCATCATGCACCATGAAGTTAAATACAACATGCAAAAATATATCATGTTGGTCATATAAATATAAACAATTTGCATTAAAAGAAATAAATTATAATAGGCGTGTGTTTAAAACCAATTAAATTCATAAGGTGCTACGCAGAGCTGTTACGGCGGTTCCGCTAGCCGGTTAAACCAATTAAATTCGCGGGGTCGGGGCAGCGCCCTAGAAAAAAAAAAAAAAAATTTTCCTTTTCAGAAACATTAGAGTTTTGTCTCAAAAAATTAAATTTTCATTGATCTCATCAATAAATTTTTTGAATAAGCCGAAAGCCATCAAAATCACATTAAAATGTTATGGTTATTATGTAATCTCATTACACATGGCTTATTTTTCGCACCACCATAAAACAATCATTGATAACCATACTGATATATGAATTTACCCATGTATTAACTGATTAAGACAAAGCCGTAATCATATAACATGCTATTCAACACTTTAATGGCATTATCCCATTCGGATTCTTAATCATATTAATCTAACTTCTTTTAGGTTTCTGTGATGAATCAATTAATACCTTAACAAAAACCTATTAACTATGTCGTTTCGCACAAACCATAATATCGATATATTCAAAATCTGTAATCATGCCGTAATCATATACATCACATATATATGATCAAACATGGCATTATTGATTTTTATGAAACACGTGGCCTGATACCACCGTTAAGTTACGCGTAATATCCAATATGATCGAACATAAATGAAGCTGAATTTAAAATTTTATCCTTAACCCACCAAGGACTACATGCTTTCATAAAAATCAAAGGAAGGTAAACGAAACTTACCTCTTGTAGATCGATTCATTATGCCTTCAAAGTCCTGCTGGCCTTGGTTTATTCTTATCTTCAAAGGTGCCGCTTCTCGAAAAGCGACCACCCTCTACAAGTATCCAGCCACAATTTAACAACCAATGAACGATCTTGTTGAATGCTAGCTGTGTCTGTCTTCAAACGAAACAGCTTTGTGACGCCTTAAAACTCCGGGGGTCCGTTTGACTACCGCCAACCTGCAGACACTCGTGGAATGCCGTGACCCGACATTCTCACGAAATCTGGGCAGAGTCTCCTTTGTACGGAGCCCACCGACAACCTATATAACCCGTCCCAATCAACATCACGACCACATAGGTCTCACATAACTATACAGAGTAAAAATGACCTCTCAGCCCCCGCATTTACACCTCACAACCTATATTCCATCTATCCAATATAACTGGTGAACATGAGTAAACTACCTACTTGGCCCATAAAACCATACTATAAACATATCAAACTATGTATCATAGTTACAAGAGTTAATTATTTATTTGGCACGCATATATATTAAAATTAAACAATTCAATACATGTAAATCATCAAAGCCACATTCCGCTTTCTTCTAAAACTCACTCTAGGACGAGCCGTCTCCCAAGACGCTCCCGCACTGCAAGATAGCACCTCGACAGGTGAGCCAAGGCTCGTGAGGGAATCACCCTAAGTGTGCTACTCAAATATGCATATACAATGTCTGGGGAATAAACACACATTCAAGCAAATTCCATGATCCTACTTGAATGTCTAACTCGACCATCTCATACCCCTCGAGTCCTCACTGACTTCCCCACACTCGCCTAAGCCTCGTATGAGAATTATTATGTTTATTTATGACTACCTTCCGATGTATATCAATCACTGCCTCGATGATTGATATTTTTTTAGAATGGACTCACCTCCGATAATTATCATTTTTAGACTACCCTCCAAATCATTCTTCTCAAGAATTACTCTCATGCACTCACTCCTATCAGCCCTGGGTGCTCCCCAAGGGGCATATGGAATGCATGGATGCCAATTCCACATGTTTTATACACATGCAAATATATAAACATGCATATATTCACATAAAATTAAATCACACAATCATGTTATGTAAGTTCTCATTTCATCACATCAAAATTAGCTCACATGGGCTAATGATCAAACACTTGTTAAATTTACTTGAATTAATTTAATTAAACACATTAATTCACAAATCTATTTTGTGAACATTCATTCCTGAACAGTGAACCCTGGTTACTATTCCCGAAAAATCACTAATCGGGCCGGGTTCACTTTCAGGAACCCGACTTCACGGCCACACTCTACCGATACATACCAGCACCATTTATTACATACTCTAACTTACTCCATCACAACAACTGAGCTGCACCTACCGCCATCTGAGGCTCAAAAATTAGACAATCTGGCCCCACATTCTCCTAATTCCATCAAACGCCCTCACTTAATTCCCATTCAACTCAAACACGACAACAAAGTAATTTAATTAAAGAATAAAACCCAAGTAGGGAGAAACTCCTACCTCACGGAGTTTGTCTAAACTCCTTAAATCTGGTACCCACGCGTAGGCCTCTCCGCTATAGAGCGCCTTTCCTTCGTCCCGACGATCGCACTGTCGGATCTCCCATATTTTAGAGAGAAGCTCCAATTCCATCACTTAAACCTTCAAATTTCACCCATCGTGACTCCATTTCGATTTCACCTTTTTTGGTTTTGGCTCCTTTAAAATTGTGAAGACAAACACTATTGGCTAATTTGTCTTCTTCTAACTTAATCAAACTCAAAAATGACCATTTTATCCCTTCTTTTCCCAGTTTTGTCATTCGGCATTATCTCTGCCATCCATTATCAATTTTTCTAGCTCATGCCACTTTATGGCACATGAGTACGGTTATATGTGACTTTCGCGCATCGAAAGTTTTACTACATCCAAACGCCACGTCAAAAACAAATTTCGACTGCCTCGTATTCAGACGAAATTGACGGATAGCTAGATTTTGTGAGACGATTCCAATGGTGCAATCCGTTTTATCAACCGAGATCTAGAAAATAAATTTAAGATTTTTTTTAACCGAAATTACAATTTCGTAATCGAAATTACGATTTTACCATTTTTCCAGAAATTGGAATTTCTCGGGTCTTACATTCTCCCCTCCTTAAAAGGAATTTCGTCCCGAAATTCTGCACAATCACAATCACTCACATGCATATGCAACATGCACTTTACCATGTATGTAAAATCAGTCATTTAAATGTTAAAACGATTAAACCACGTACCTTCATCCTGCTAAACAAGAAGGGATAGGCCCGCATCGTGTCCTCGTCCACATCGTTGACCCTCCAATTCACAGCATTTTCATAGCACCAACACTAGCCTCACTGGCCTGCGCAAACCCGATCAATGCGCTATTCAAATGCACACCACCCTCCTCGGTCTCATCCGCGCTCAACCTTTATCCGTCCCAATCCACCACATGAATCGGATCCTGAGGCTATCCGGGCGCATGGAGACGTGAAATACCTTGTGGGATGTTCTCCGATGATGCTGGCCAGAAAGCCAACCAAGATTTAACACTACTCATCCTCTCGAGGCCTCTGAAGGTCCAATAAACCCCTACGATAACTTCCCTCACTTATCGAACTGACCACTCTCCTTAAGCACACCTCTCAAGAAGACGCGGATCACCAACCCTCGGAACTCCTAAGGGCTCCATCAGCCGTACATTAGCATAGCTCTTCCTCGTCTACCTTCGAGCCGTGAGGAAGACGTCATGCCGCATCAAGTTCACCTTCTCGCAGGTGTTCCCATCTCCGATCAGACCAGTGACGGAGCTCTCTCCCACCCTCGTCCAACATGACCAGGTGACCTACATGGCCTCCCATACAATGCCTCATATGGTGCTATTTTGTATTAATTACCCCGGATAACTATTGTCAGAGGCGACCCCACTAAGAGCACTCCTGCTCTCTACCCTTAAGACTCAGAACGATGTCGCACTCTGTCCTCTAACACCTCTATATAATCCACACCACGTGTAACCCTACACAACCCTTACTTCTAGGTGTAAAGGCTGACCTTCCCAAGGTCACAATTCACAACTGGCTGGACCATTAACCTAGTCCATGTCATGATGATGATTCATATATCGAGCCCTTACGGCCAACAACACCCAATGCAATTTCCAAAGGTATCCAAATCTCGAGTCACTCACCCTATCACCAACTCTAAGTCTACGTGATAGTCTGACCGTGTGTTTTCTTATCTCGACACATAACTCTTTCTAGCTTTTACACTTTGTGCCCTCTCATATCTTTGGAATCGAACTATGAGTTTCTATCGACGAGTCCTAAAAACAACCTCAACCTATACTCACCAAGAGTGGTGAATGATTCCAACTCAAAATCAACACCCCGACTGACTGATGTTACCAAAAATAACTGCAATGACGCCATACTCCGTGACACCCTATCCCGGTCCACCATGAGCGTTAACTCGAGACCTCTTACTCATAATCCCGACCTATCGATCAACCTCACCCTACATCCTAAAGGAAGAACATCTATACCGGGCTTCTTAAAGGCCTTAACCCTAAGCCCAAACTACGCCATGCTCCAAAAGTGACAACCCTACATGTCCCACTATCGTAGATAAACCCATGGTCATTAAATACATCCATGTCAAGCCCGACATCAACAAACTAATATGCTCACTAATTCCTAAGGTCCACTACGCCTCACGCGCAACTCTGATCTGTCCCTAACTTCGACCCACACTTTGGCCCCTCTGGCCTATCTGTGTTGCTGGAAGTGCTTATATAGCACCCCAAAACTGAAACTGGTTCATCTGACCCGTACTAGGGTGTGGAGGAATGAACTGTATATTCTCTTGTTCTACAACTAACTGGATCAGGCCGGCCCAAAGTCCTGATCCCGTCTAGGGCAATCCTGTCTCACTTGCCCAACCCGGCCCCGTCCCGAAAACTCGTGTAGCGGTAGGTCTTCATTCTTCCCGAACTAGAAGAAGGTTGGTTACTCCTCTTGCTACCAACACCCGTATCCCGAGTGTTCCGAGCATCCTCAATCTCTCATGGTCAAAAATATCTGCACTCCATGGAGTCCATGTCCGCAGGCGAAGTCCTATTAACTCACCGAATGGACAACTCAGCCCCCCATTCGACCTCCTGTGAATACCCACCGATCCCAAGAAATTACGATTCCCGAATCTCCCGTGAATACCCACACTCCGCCCTCCGCCCATTCAGGTTAGCCGCGCTCAGATAGCACTCAAACCGAAATCGTCCCTCCGACCGCACTCAGCGTGGGAGGAATGAACTGTGATATTCTCTTGTTCCATAAATGAATCGACTGTGGCTGCCCCAAAGTCCCGGGATCCCGTCTCTGGGCAATCCAACCTCACTGCCCAACCGGCCCGGGTCCCGGGGGGGAACCCGTGTGAAGCAGGTCTTCGCTCTTCCCCCCCCGAATCCAGCTAGCCGATGATCCTCCCTTTCTACTAACACCTGTGATCCCGAAAGTGTTCCGAGCATCCCGATCTCTCTCTCATGGTCAAATCTGCACTCATGGAGTCCATGTCCGCAGGCGAAGTCCTACATCCCCGCCCGAATGGACAACTTCAGCCCCATTCTCGGGTCTTCATTGCATTACCCAAACATCCCAAGAAATTACGGATTCGAAGATTGACATTCGGTCTCTCCCAACTCATCACCGCTCAACCTTTCTAGGTCGAATTAACACTTTACGACACCACGTGTCCTAAAATCTCACCCCGCAAGCCAAACTAGCACTTACTCGAACTTCACAGACAAACCGATGGTCTCTCAACAACCTGAAAACGATCCTCAAGTGATACTCATGCTCCCATTCTGACTCGGAGTAGATCAAAATGTCATCCAATAAGACTACGAAACCGATTCGTATAGGGTCAGAATATCCTGGGCGCATGAGATCCATGAATGTTGCGGGCGATCTGCAATCCAAAAGGGCATCACCGTAAACTCAAAGTGCCCATAACATCTCTAAACGCCGTCTTAGTGGATATCCTGCCTCCTAACCTCAACTGATGGTAACAAATGCGAAGGTCTATCTTAGAGTAGACTCGCGCTCCTCTCAACTGGTCAAATAAATCATCAATCCTCGGTAATGGGTACCGATTCTTGATCTTAACCTTGTTGAACTGTCGGTAATCAATGCACAGTCAAAGGATCTTGTCCTTCTTCTTCTCACAAACGTAAACTGCTACCTCATGGTGAAGTGTCGTTTGATAAACCCTCGGGCCCAATAGCTCCCAGAATTGGACTCGAGTTCCTAATCTTAACCGGTGCCATCCTATGTGGTTACAGAGATGGTTAAAGTACCAGGTAATCTCGACACTGGTCTACGACTCTCCGTGGAGGTAGTCCAAGTAGTCGATTTGGGAAAACATCCACATACTCGCACACCTACTCCGAGGTAGATCTAAGTCCGGGTCTCTTCTCGTCTCTAGTGGTAAGGCCCACAGCCAACCCGCTTAACCTGGTCTCTCGACACTGGACTCAGATAATTATATGGGGCAAAATATCATGCTTGTCCCCCTGAAATACCACACAAGTACCTTCCTGCGTGTAGGCGGTAACCCTCCCACGCTCACAATTGATAACAACCCTGTAAGCTGTCAACCAATCCATCCCCAGGATGACATCAAACTCGACATGTCCATAATCCTCGTGTCCACCGAGAGTGTGAGTCCCGAGGATTCCAACTCGCAACTACAACATATCATCCCTATTCCGCCCTAATCCCTAGGGGAGAACTCACAAAGGCTCCTCTAAGGTCTCTAGAGGTCCTTGCCCTTTTCCACCATATTTTGGTCTCACTCTAGCCGGAACACAAATCTAGTCTATCTCGGCAGTGTCGTGAGGTAATTTCATAGCCTCTAACACCTTCTCGATCTCAGATAACCAATGGTCCGCCACCACCCATCTCTCCTCCTCGGAATGCCTGGAGGATGATGCGCTCTAAACTCTGGAGGTTACTAGGACTCCTCGACTACTCCGCTTATGCTAAATTGTATGCGTATCAAACATTAATACCCATAAATTCTTAGCAAAGGCCTCGATCAAATACTCGGCTACCGGGTCAAATGCTCCGCAGCTTCGACCAAAGGCCCCGTGACGCCCTCTACATCATCTTCCTCTACTAGCCATCTACACAATTAACATGGCAGCTAAATACAATGCAGTATCTCTAAGGCATAAACACACCGAGACACATTCAGACACATAACTCAAGCAGAGCACACATTGTCCTGTATTTATGTGTAATGCAAGGTAATCAATTATGCATTTAAAATATTTTTATCAACAAAAATTTTATTTTTGAAAATTTTATTTTACTTTTTCAAAATTTTGTCTCATTTTATTTGATTTTTATTTAATTTAATAAATTTTTTTTTTCCGAAATTTTTTTGTGATGAACAGTGTTCATGAACCGGTCTACTTAATAATGTTCAAAATTGACTCAAAGAACAAGACTGAGTCAAGAAACCGGTCAACAGCCGAGTGCACTAAGTGCATAACCCATGTACCAAAGAAGATGCCTAGCTCTGGGCCAACGCCGTGTCAGGCGCCAGCGGGCCGCGGTGCCGCGTCGGCCAAGGCCGCGCCCCAAGGTCATTTCTTCTCTAGCTCACTATTATTATATATATATATTGGTTAGTCAGAGCGCCCCGCGTGTCGCACATTTCAGCCGCGCTGCCGTGTCGCGATACACCCCCAAATTCCGCTCCTCTTAGTCACAACTGTATTGCAATACAATTGCCAGCCAACCTATTGCACTTCCAACAAGCCTAAGTCACGATACACTCCCTTGTCTCTTATAATACACTCAGCAGAGCTCCATCCAGCCAAAGACAAAATTTTTTAGTTTTTTTCATTATAATTTTTTCAATCATTTTTGAAGAAATTTGGAAAATCACTTAAAATTTTATTTTTCATTTTCTTGAACACTCAAATAAATTTATGAAAATTTATTTTCCTCCATTTTCTTCAATTTTACATCTTGTAAAATCTTAGAAAATTAATTTTTTTTTCACCTCATAACCAAATAAATTTATGAAATTTATTTTCTTTACTTTCTTTTCCATTTTTTTCACTGGTGAAAAATCTTTTCTCCGCTCTTATATACATACATATATATATATATATATATATATATATATATATATATATATTTTATTTCTCAATAAACCAAATAAATTGCTTAAAACTTATTTTGTTTATTTTTTTTTTCTCATTTAATTCTGGAAATGAATCACTTTCTAAAGCCTCCTATAATACTCAACCCTAGTGTTCAACCTCAATTTTATTAAAATTTGATTTCATTATTCAATAACCAAATAACAAATTGATTACAATTTATTTCATCTCTAGTTTACAATCGGTGAACTCCTAAGTTTTGTTTTCCAATACAATAAGTGCTAATTACCTAAGCACTAAACATCATACAACATATAACACCCATGTTATAACTATCATTCACACAACAATTTCATAAAATCACACAAAACACACCAAACACATGCATGCAGTGTCCTAGTTTTGTCCAGTGATTTCCTAGGTAATCTCATACCTAAATTCGACATCGAACCACACCTAGTGGTGATGCTCTTATCCGACTATGGCCTAAGCCCAAATCCTCAATCTCTAGGTTTCCATATACCTATACTCTACATCTAACCACCCAAGTGGCGATGGATACCCAAACCCGAGCTCCCTTGTGGTAGCCCGTGATACCCAAGCTCGATACCAAGCCGTGACGCCCCAAACTCGGGGTTCTGACTCACCAATAACCTCATGGACATTTGCGGAATGCTCGGGTGACCCGACATTTCATGAAAATCTGGGCAGTAGTCTCCTTGTACTGGGAGCTCTAACTCAGATAAATAAATCAGACATAACCTCAGATATAACCCGTCCCAATCAACATCCATGACTACACAGGTTCTCATATACATCTATACAGTAAATGACCTCTCGGGCTCCCCGCATTTACACTACAACCTATATTCCATCTATCCAATATAATCCGTAACATGAGTAAAACGGCCACTTGGCCCATAAAACCATACTCATAAACATATCAACTATGTATCATAGTTACAAGAGTTCATTATTTACTCTTAAACGACATATATTAAAATTAAAACAATTCTAATACATGTAGAACCATCAAAGCCACATTCCGACTTTCTTCTAAAACTCAGTCCCAGACGAGCCGTCCCTCGCACGTCCCCGGCACTGCAAGATAAGATCCTCGACAGGCCAGGAAGCTAACGCCGCAGTGAATCACCCTGGGCGGCTACTCTCCACCTAAGTGCATATGCAATGCTCCAAAGTAAATACACATTCAAGCAAATGCATGATCCTACTTGAATGTCTAACTGACCATCTCATACCCCGAGTCCTCACCGACTCCCTCACACTCGCCTAAGCCTCGTATGAGAATTATTATGTTTATTTGTGGACAACCCTCCGATGTATATATATATCAATTGGTCATCTCCGAAGATTGATATTATTTATGGACTACCCTCCGATGTATATCAATTGGGCCGTCTCCGATGATTGATATTTGTTTTTAGTATGGACTACCCTCCGATAATTATCATTTTTAGACTACCCTCCGAAATCATTCTCTCAAGAATTACCTCATGCACTCACTCTATCGCCCTAGGTGCCCCAAAGGCATATGGAATTTCACATACAATTCCATTACAACTATAACACATGCATATATTCACATAAAATTAAATCACACAATCATGTTATGTAATTACGCATTTCATCACATCAAAATTAGCTCACATGGGATAATGATCAAACACGAGCAATTCTACTTGAATTACTCGACCAAACACATTAATTCACAAAATTTATTTTGTGAACACTATTCTCAGGAATAGTGAAACCCGCGATGACTATTCCCGAAAAATCACCAATCGTCGGTTCACTTTGTGAACCCGAATTTCACGGCCATTACCGACCTATACATACCAAAGCACCATTTATTACATAATTTCCAACTTACCCATCACAAAATAAATCAGAGCGTGACGGGCTGTCCATTTGAGGTTTCCAAAATTAGAATAATTCGGGGTCCCCAAGAGATTTTGGGACTAATCAATTGGCTCCCTACTACTATTCAACTCAAACATTAACAAAGCAATTTAATTAAAGAATAAAACCCAAGTAGGGAGAAACCTCAACCTCACCTGAAAGCCTGTCTAAACTCCTTAAACCCGCACTACGCCAGAGGGTCTCTCACAGAGCAATTTTCCTTCTCGTCCCGACGATCGCTAAACATCTGGATTCCCTTGACATTTTAGGAGAGAAGTCTAACTTTCTCTAATCTAAAACCTTCAAATTTCCATCCCATCGTGATTCCATTTCGATTTCCTTACGCTTTTGGTTTTGGCTCCTTTTTAGTAAATTGGGGAAGATGAAAACACTATTGGCTAATTTGTCTCTTCTGTTTTAATCAAACTCCAAAAATGACCATTTTATCCTTCTTTTCCTACTTTTATCATTCAAAATCGGTTCTCTGCCATCCATTTTCATCATTTTTCTACTCATGCCACTTATGGCACATGAGTATCGTATATATATGTGACTGTCGTGATCGAAAACGCTTTCTTTTACTTACACTAAACGCGATGACTCGAAAAACGTGTAAATTTCGACTGTCTCGGAATTCAACGAAATTCGACATGCTAGCTAGATTTTGCGAGACGATTCCAACGGTGCAATCCGTTTCGTCATCCGAGATCTAGAGAATAAATTTAGGATTTTTTTAACCGAAATTAAGATTTTGCCTTTTTTCCAAAAATTGGAATTTCTTGGGTCTTACATTTTTCTTTTCTTTCTCTCTATTTTGGTTGTTCTCAGAGTAAAAGACGATTACTACAAAATATATATGTCTCACACACACACACACACACACACACACACACACCACACACACACACACACACACACACACACACACACATATATATATATATATATATATATAAGTCTCGCTAGTGGTTTTAGCTCGAAACGAATTTATCAGATATTTAAAACTTCTTAAATAATAACAATTTAAATTCAAATCCTTATCCGATAAGGAAACGAATATTTATATTATTATATATTTAACCATAACCGTTATGTAATAAACGAATTTATTGGCGTAAAACTATAACCGCTTATGTAATAAACTACTTATTACGTATGTGAAAAACCATAACCAAGTATGTGATAAACGAATTTATTATAGAAAATCGTGAATCAAGTATGAAATAAACGAATTTATTACGTAAAAAACCAAAACCGGGCAGAATTTATTACGTAGAGTGAAACCATAATCAAGTATTATTCGTTTCCTTAATGTGCGACTCCTATAGGTTCAATTAATATCGATAGTGAGGGCCTAAATCACATTTGATCCTACAAGTCATAAGTGACCTAGCAAGACATTATGACTACCTGGGTTAAATGAAAAGCCTATGATCCGAGACAACCTTAATATAGCTAATGCATACAAATCCTTTGTCTCATGATATCTTGATAAAATATAAGGAAGTATGACAAAGTCAATCTTATATCGTTTCTATCTTTGATTATTTCGAAACCCAATTAGACTGATTAAACAAATGACATTGATCTCCATCAATTCATTTGAGCACGTCCATGCATTTCCTAAATTTCACTGTCGAGGGGACTCCTGCAGATATCTTCTTATAATAAGAGGACAAATTCCATCTTAATCGCTTCATATCTCACTAAGCATAATTTTATTATGTTCAAGTATAACCTTTATAGTCATCCGATTAAAGACAACGTTTGATTATATCAAAACACGATATTCCTTATGTTGAGAACTATAGCGATCTCAGGTCAAAGGATTTATGACACAACTATTAGAGATTAACTTATGACTTTGATCCATGTATTAATCTTAAGACGGTCCGTCTAATATTTAATTTTCAACAAATAGATATAAATTCTGATTTGTATCTCATACACATATTCATCCCATGAATATCAATCAAACTTTAATCTATTCAATTCATTGTTATTCCCATAACAATAATCAATTAGGGACATTTAGAATACTCACAATATTATTCAAGGACATTATATATAATAAACATGCAAATCATCATAATAATTAATTCTCATAAATAGTCAAAATACCATGTCCATATGATAGGCCTAGAGCACTATTACTAACATCTCGTACCACATAATACTAATAGTAAACTTTAAATTAGATCAGTGGAAGTTTGACATAACCCTTTGGATGTAGGCAAGTTATCGAACCACATAAAATATTGTGTGCGCTTTTGTTTTACTACATATATTTTTATTTTATGTGCACTCATTTCGTCCCATAAAGAAGTTCGGATGTACTGCACATAGTCCAGACTTGTTCTATGACGCCCCTAGCCCGAACATAAGGGCTTCCTACGTCAAGCGAGGAGTGCCACAAGCATCTAAGATACTTTTAAGATTTTTATTTGTTATTATTATTATTTTTTTGACACATACATATAATAATCCAAAAATCATTCATATACAGAAACTCTTAAACTTGCTCTGAACAAAATCTAATCCACATGCTCACAAGAAGCATCATATAATCAAAATACACTACTATAGTAATATTCCTAAAATAAATCTTCCTTTATACATCAACCATAACCGATTTACTTAAAATAACTTGAACCTTACAACCTGATATTACAAAAATGATCTATTCTGCTTATACAAAACTGATGTTAGTCCAAAAACAAAGAACCTACAAAGTGCAACTTCTATTATTGTGTTGGCCTTTCCTGATGCGAGATGTCCCTAATACCTAACTTTTTTGCACCTACACAGATAGAAAAATCCGTGCTAAGCATATAGCTTAGTGAGAAATAATAACAAGAGCTGAACAACCACCTAAAGTGATTGCCAACCATGTGTACAAGAACAGTGGATACAAATCATACGCTCAACGCTCCTTTAAATATACAACAACATCTTGCCGCTTCAATATCATTATTCAACTACATACATATACTACAATTGGTTAACCATTAACATGAACACAAACAATTATGGTTAACCATCACACATCTCATATACAAATTTTCTTGCATGACCAGTAGTAGTGGATAGTGGGAACACATAGAAGTACTCGTTAGTATGGTTTCATTCCGAGAATGACCCAAACGGGCCCATATAATGACCCAAACAGGGCCAACAGAACAGAGAACCCTATAGGCAATTTGCCTATTAATCCAACTACCTGGTCATTAGCTTGTATTTTGTTATATGTGTGCTTACAAAGCATTTATCAGAATAAGGACAGATGTGCCATATTCCAGTCGATGAGTATGACTGCCACATATAATTCATGCATATATAGAATCATTTCACTTTAGCTGCATATTATTTCAATATCATATGGCATTTTAACCAAAACACTTCTTTCATGCATAATCCATATACTCACAATGCCTTATTGACAACCTTACAATAAAGCATATATAATCAGGGTAAATACATTTAAAAATGTCATGCTTATTAGGTTCGTATATACCTATACCTTGCGGTTTCATAATATTCCTTTCTCTCGTAGGAGTACTTTTAGTTCATGGTCTCTTCTAAACTTGTGTAGCTATGGGCCCTAATTTTCATCCCCAATTGGAATAATCTAATTTGAAGATCTGTAGGCTATGTTATGGCCATAACAAAAATACAAACACAACCTAGAAATTTTCATGTTTTTGACTATTTTTTGGTCCATCTCTGAAACACCAAAATTACTACTCTTTCTGGATTGATTTAAGTGTTTGTTTCTTCTAGACATTTTAAGCCATGAGTCTTACGCACCATCTCCAATTGGAATCATCAAATTTAGATATATGTAGGCCAAGTTATGGCCAAAACAAAAATATGACACAACCAAGGTTTGAAACATCGAGATATAAAGGTGAAATATCGCTAATATATCAGATATCGGACTGGCCTGATACGATAAGCTTTCCAGATTATCGATTAACGGATATTTCGATGAGTTTTTACAAATGTCGCCGAAATATCAGTGATATTTCGGAAATTTACTGATTTTTCGACAATTTTTTGGTCAAATTTCAGGATATTTCGATCAAAGCTAAAGGTGAGTGTTGTTGGTCAAACCAACCAAAATTCATTTTTGATGGGATTCAAACTCAGGCAAAATGTGGGAAGCAACAACACTCTTTCCACGAAGCCAACTTGCCATTCAATTAATATAGTGTAAAAGTTGTTTTAATAATAATTCTAATTATTTTATTGAATATTTTTTAAAAGTCTTTTTTATATCGTTTATATATAATCACTTATTTCAATATTAATATTTCATTTCTTCCATTATCAGCTTATTAAAAAAATTACAATCACTTTAACTTTTTTTCACATTAATATTGTAACTTTTTAAAATGTCAGAACATATGCTGATTAAAAAATAGGTATTTAAAAAAATTAATAAATTTATAAATTAAGATAAAGTATATATATATATATATATATATATATATAATTTTCTAATAAGATAAAGTCTTAATATAAAGATTAAAAATATCAATTTTAAGATAAATCAATTACTATGCTAAACTAATGTTAATATAAAAATAAATAAAATATACACTCTTGAATAATTTCAGATTTATCGATATTAAAAAAAAATATATCCACCGATATATCTCCGATATATCCGTAAAATCCAAGTACCGATATATCCATCGAAACCGATATTTTTATCCTTGGATACAACCTATAAATTTTCATGTTTTCGACTCTGTTTTGGTTTATCTATTAAACACTAAAATTAACGCTCTTTCTGGACTGACTTAGGTCTTTGTTTCTTCTAGACTTTTTCATCCATGAGTCTTACGCACCATCTCCAATTGGAATCATCCAATATAGAGATCTGTAGGCCAAGTTATGGCTAAAACAAAAACAGGGTTTCAGAAAAGCTTTTGACAACAAATCCCTTAAAGCCTATGCATCTTTTTTTTCTTTTTTTTCACTTCTTGGTCTTTAACCATAACCACTTCCAAAACAGCCCAAAGTACCATCAAAACAACCTCAAACCAACCAAAAATCAAATATGTGGAGAGCTAGGGTTTTTCCTAACTCCAACATAGACAAAGAATGAGTTAGGATAGTTTCCTAACCTTATTTTCTCAAAGCTTTACCTACTTCTTTTTTTTATTTCTTCTTCCTTCTCACTTCTGAGTATTAAGAGAACCCCCAAGAAATGGCTTCTTCTTCTCCCCACCGGAATGCCTTAGCTTTATCTCCAAAGCCAAAATGAGGAACATCTCTTCTGAAGGCAAGTTGTTGCCTTAATGAATTTGGCTCATATTTTGCCCTTGCATTTAAATCCTTCAATTCCCTTAAATTTGAAAACAAAATTATCAAAATTATAACATGGCATAACATCATTTAATTTAATGTGTGAATGTGTGATGCCCCAATCCCTGAAGGTCCCTTTTTTTTTTTTACTACCGTATGAAGTTTGTCGCGACAGAATACCTTTGCAGCACACCCACCATGGTATTAATTAGCCTCACGTGGCATGCTCACCGCGTTCATCACGTGCGCATGGCCTTCTCTCTACGATGCAAATATAGCGCCCACACTGTTGCGACAGAGCTCTGCTAAAAATGACACGTACCCTTAGTCGAAGCAGTCTCGCTCTCACCGTCGCGACATAGAGCGCTTTATGTTATGGCATGGAAACCCCACGTTCCTCGGAGCTCTTTTCTCACGACGAGGGCTCACCGTCAGACACGTTTAGCAATTTTGTCATGACATCATATTTCTATCGACATAAACTATCTCTTGGCCTTTCCCAAACTAGTCGCACAAGAAAATACTCTATCGCGACCAAACCTCTTGTCAAGGAAAATCTATCTGCGGACACAAAATACCCACGCGACATAAATTCTCTTCACCTTGGCCAACTCTGTCACGACATAAAAACTCTTGGTCTTGGCTAAACTCTGTCGTGACATAAAAACACTTTGTCGCAACATAAATCCCTGCCCAAGGTAAAACTATGTCACGACATAGAAATACTATGTCGTGACATACAAACTCCTAGCCTTGACCAAACTCTGTCGTGACATGAAATGCCCTATTGCGACAGAGAAACCCTTACCAAGGCCAAACCTATTGCAACATGAAGGATGCAACACTTGACCTCTTGTCGTGGCCGTCTCGATCGCGACATGGAAACCTGTCGCGACATCGTCATGACAGAGAAACAAAGCAAATGTCACACATGAAAATACTATGTTGCGACTGGGCAAATCGCATGTACCTTGAGAACCATGTCATGACACAGGGAACCCTTGTTGCGACACAGGACCAGAAACTCTATCTCGACCATGAAACCCCTGTCGCGACCTAAAACTTGCCCAAACCTGCAATAGCCTTTCTGGCATTTCCTGCACCTCCAGCTTTTTCCTAAGACACTATAAGTTATCACAGTGGCCTTAGCATAATAATGGCAACATAAAAATATGGGGAAAACCTGTCAAACTATATTAAACAATTCAAAATGAGTTTTATTGCAACTCTTCTCTTTTACATAACAAAAAATGTGATAACCGCCCGTAATTTTGCACATAAAATAGTTATAATCCGCCTTCTTTACCATTAAGGCCTCAGATTAGTTCCATCTCCTGGTGGGCCTCCAACACCTAAAATAATTTTCTCACGATGGGGTGAGTAATGCCTAGAGGAATTCCTACAAGGCTACCCCACCTATGCATATGCACGCCATACTTAATATCAACACATTGAGCAAAACATATGCATTTCTATATGAATGCTCTCATGTCATGCTAATGCCCCGAGCCCTCACTGACTCCCTCACACATGTACACGTTGATGAGCTTAAAAGTCATCTATTTTCAATCCATTTTTCTGATTAATTTTTATATTAAAAGACTGATTTATATGCAGGAATCTGGAATAAACTTCACCAAATTTCTGTGCAGCAAGAAATCCAAAAGAAAGCAGAATTCAGAAAAGAAGCGTATCGTGCGTATGTAATCATATAATGGGATGAAGAAGGTGGCAGCAAGAACGACGCATAGAGATGAAAGGACTGGGCTTGTCGCGAAGCTCCGACAAAGAATCAAAATGCGATTCAGTTACATAAGTAAACTCCAACAAGAATGAAGCTTTAATTGAAACAAATGAGCTGGGAGTAAAAGAAACTCAAAGTTAAACAACCAGGAATTGAAGAAGAAGAAGACACAATGTCGCGACATCTGGATGAAGTCGCGACATCAACACCAGATCGTGGCGCCGCACACTAGCCATAAGGAGAAAGTTGTCGCCGATAACAATCTAATAGAAGATAAGGTCGCTGACAAAACCCGCTGTCGCGACATCACTACGGGCGACTCGAGGTCGCGACAACATCAGTTGTCGCGACAACAATTATACCAATGGAAGTCGCGACAAATACCAGTCGCCCCCGACATCTACGAAGACCAAGGTCAGCGACGTGAGTTTCCAATGAAGAGGTCGGATAAGATTAATTCATGATACCACTTTCACTTAAGACATGTCGCAACTACATGTAGGCCCTCGCGACAAGGATCGCGACAAGAACAGAGGTCCTTTACGAGGGCCTGACATGTCGCGACAAGATCGGGCCTATCGGGCGCCTGACTAAGGTCCAAAAGAAATGCATCGAATTAGGGCCCCAACTTCGTAACCCTATAAATACAAGCCGCTACTAAAAGAAACTGTTCTCGCTTACTGGAAAGAGAAATCTCAAGTTGTCAAGGCTCCTGTATTTTTATTTTTCTTTATTTTCCTTCGTTTTCTTTCCATTTTATTTTAGATTAGATTAGTTTGTATTTCATTCTCATTTGGATTCGAACGTTAGCTATAAAGGATTTAGCTGAATGCAGATTTATATTTCTTCAAATTCACCGGGTCTGCTGTTTGAATTCCGCATAAATTTTGGATTCGAACACCAATCTCCGATTTACAAAGTGGGTTTTCTTGATCAGCAAGCCACGATGGTATAATCGTGATTTAGAACCCAAATTTTCCTTTGAATTGACGTTATTGTCGAAATTATCTTTCCCGCAGATTTTATTCATTATGGCCGAACTCGTATATTAAATCGACTTGCCGGGTTTTGCTTGTTTCCTGAATTGATCCCAACGCTACCTCTCAGATTCCATAACGAGATTGTTCCAGCTCTGATTTCCAGGAGGCCTGAAAGGACGCTGCAGAAGGCATTCTCGAGGAGTAAGGAACAATTTCGAAGGTGTTTGAACTCGATATTGTTGATCTAATGATTCTTGTATACTTAAATTAATACATCCTCTCTACTCAGAATCGAGAATGAGTTGAGTGAGTTATTAATTTAAGTATGCAAGAGAATCTACCCCAATTCAATAGTGAATTCGATCCCGTGTTAGCAAGGATCTAATCAAGGAAAGAGTAAGTCGGCTCTAATTTTGAGGACGAGGAACCAAAGATAGTGCAAACCTCCTCGGTAATGACTATATTTATGAGCTCAGTTTGCAGTCCATGCTGTGGTATGAAGTATCGAGAAAGAAAATACCGTAACAAGGCTACTAGATTTAGTAGTCATCTCACCCAATCGGCGGTTCGAGAGAAACGTTTAAGGTGAGATGATGAACGTGTGGTTTGGAGAGATCCAAATACACCATCTTATTCCTCGACTAGTTTTAAAATCAGAGTTCAGAAGCAAAGCTACAAGTATAGGCCAGAGAATTGATTCTTCACAATAGCCGATTATTCAATGTTTTCTTTAGAGATAATCGTTCAATCTAAATTTTCTATTTTAATATTTCAATATTCAATTCATTTGTTATTCATTTTCTTTTTACATCATTATCTTGGGCTTTCAAAAGCAAAATCCCGATATAGTATTATCGTCCAAATAGTATGGAGCTTAAGTAATTAGGGTAGTTGATTGCAAAATTCTTGAGATCTCAGGTGGGGATCGATATACGGACTTAAATCGATTACTACTTGTTCGTCTGTGCACTTGCGGTATCTTGGATCAAAACCACGAAAAGAAAATGGTTTACTCTTTCCTGAAATATCTTTTAATCAACACTATAGCTAAAGGAAACTCACAAACTCCAAGTTTAATGGTTTTATTCTTGAGGACTAGATAATAATAATCCTTGGGTAATAAGTCATAAATTTGAATAGGTGTTTGATCCATATCAATTCATAGAAGTGGTCGACAAGTTTTATGGTGCGATTTTCCAAAAGATTGAATGTAGTCCTTAGGCTGGTGTGTTATGAACTTGTGAACATACTCTGATCCGGTCAACAAGTTTATTGGCGCCATTGCCGGGGATTAGACAATAGTCCTTTGGTGATGACGTCATAAATTTGTGTACATCAAATGGTCCAGTCAACAAGTTTTATGGCGCCGTTGCCGGGGATCGAAAGAATTTAGTAGATCAATATTCTGACGAAAGAAGGAAATGCTAATTTGGACATTTAAAAGAAAAAAAGAAAAAAATAGTTTTCAATGCGATGGTTATTTTTAATACTAACTTTTAACAAGCCATATTGAAAATGTTGTTAGCGACTAAACCTATTAATGTAGTGTGTTTTGATTTCGGGGAAAACTTTAATGCATAGGAAACGAGGGAACACTGATTTGATTCCGGCGCTATCTTGAACTAGAAAGAACACTTTCAGGAAGCGAGAAAGGCGAAAGGTCAGCTTCATTATGGCGGATGAAGGCCGGACAGGGCGAAGGACAACGAGCGGCCGGAGAGGCCTCGATCAACGTCTGATGGAGGGACTTACGGGGACGGTGTGAGATGAATACTCTGCTTGATCAGACGACTGCGAGTTGATGCCAATAATTTTGAGCGGAAGCCGGCGCGATTCTGATGGTTCAATAACAACGGAGTTTCTTGGTCATCCTGAAGATCCAGAATGAACGCACAGGAAGGTTTCTCGAATGGCAAACAATTAAAATTGAATGGGGTGAGACGAGGAGTCATTAATTGCATTTATTCCCCATTTTCTCTAAGAATCTGACCACATGGTATGAATCTCTACCATATGGTTACGTTGATGAACAGGAGCTTGTAGAAACTACTTGGGCAGATTCTTTCCACCTTCACTCACCTCGAGAGAAGGAGGGAGATAATTGTGTTGTGAGAAGATGAAAGCCTTTATAGCTTGGGAAAGATTCAGGTTCTTGAAGAGAGGTGTCGATCACATGGGATAGACTTGAAGACCCGGATGGACATAGTGTATCATGCCTTGAGATGATACATCTAAAGGCATTATTGATGCTTCATGTTGTGGAGCATTCAAGCGTAAAAGTCTTGAAGAGCGAGAGATACGATTGAGGACGGCTGAAATGCAATATGAAAGCTCAGTGAGTTTTCAGAGTAATTAGCGAGAGAAAGAGGAGTCATGGGTGAGCAAGATGACTGACCATGGAGGCAAAGCTAAGATGCCATCATGCATAGAATGAATAGCCAAAGAGGAAGATGCACAGCGTTCATGAAATAGGACAGTTGAGAGGAACTATTGAGAGAAATCTTGAGGTACTGCGAAGAAATGTTTATGATCTTTGAAATTCAGTGCTTGGGAGAGCCAAGAAGTTATCACTTCAAACCAAATCCTAACCTACCAGCACACTATCATCCAGCACTGAGGAACCATGAAAATTTTTCATATGGTGGAGGGGCTTCACAAGACCCAAGGCATGGACAACATCCTCGGCCCAAAGGATATCGGCGGCCACCCGAGTTCCAACGGGGCTGACAAGGAGGAGGAAGCGAAATGAATATCGGGGTCGAGGAGAGCCTGCCATTTGAAGATCCAATTGCTGCAATTCTGGGGGACAACAAAGTATTAAACCTCCATGAACAAAAGTTTGCAGAATTGAGCAGTGCCAATTCTCGGAATTTTTTGAACTCCCCTTGTGCTTATACTCAGAACACGGAGACACGAGATGGGTGTGGCTCAAGCACGCAAAATCGGATGAAAGATGCCTTTCCCAGGTGACACGAAGAAAAATCAAAGGCGTATGGGTACAATCATTCGAAGTGGGAAAGACTTGGAGAAGAGGACAGAAAAGATGAAAGCAGCCAGGGAGAAGGCGAAATTCTTGAAACCTTTGGACCAGGAAAAAGAAAGAAGGAAACGGTGGGGAGAAAGAAGGAAGCAAGAAGAAAGAACCGGAACAATTCCGGCTGGAGTCCCACATTTCCTGAGTTTGCAGAAATCGAATAGAGGAACGGTTTGCAGGTTCTTAAAGACCTTCCGAAGGGCGAATGATATGCCTTTCACGAAGTGGTTACTCGAGATGCCACTTTATGCGAAATTTTGAAGACATACTGAGGAAAAAGAAGAAAGGAAAGATTGCTAAAGAAGGAATTGAATTTGAATGCAACTTCTTTTGATCTTGTGATCAAGAGAGAGGCTTACGAGAAAAAGATGAAGGATCGGGGGCTTTACCGTCCACTGCACCATCGGAAGTTTGAGTTCGAAAGCTCTTTGTGACTCAGTGCCCGGTGTAAATTTAATGCCTTGATGCATTTGCTAAGAAGTTAAGTTTGGGGAGATTACTCCACTCTTTGTCACCCTCGAATGTGAGATAGAACCACAGCAAAACACAAAAGCCATCATAGAAGATGTCTTTGATAGGAGTGGGAACTTTATTTTTCCAGTAGACTTCATCGTGCTGGATATGGAAGAAGATTCACAAGTCCCTCTATTGCTGGGAAGGCCATTCTTAACCTTGGAAGCGACTCTAATCGATGTCTGAGAATTCTCACATCGAGTTGGAAAACCAGTGATTGATTTAATCAGAAGTTTGAAGAATTTAGATATAGAAAGGGATGATATCAAGTCAGTAGAAGATGTCTATGTCAACAACTTTGATTTTTACTATGATTGTAATGACCAACTTTCAATCAATGAAAAAGAGATGAATTTCCAGTATCCTGAAGGTTTTGATTCAGATTTTTTGCACATCAATTTACATTCTTGAAAAGGTGATAGTGCTTGAACAAAATGGGATAAAGCAAAGAGGCAAAAAATGAAAGAATTTCATCAAGAAACTGATGAAGAAGGGCTAGTTTAAAGGTGTTGCCAAGTCATTTAAAGTATGCTTACACGAAGGCTGCGAAAGAGTAAGTGGTAATAATTTTACATTTAGGCTTATGGATCTTTGAGCGAAGTTGCTGAAAATTTTGAGAAATCATAAAGATTATGGCTTGGTCTGTTGAGAAGGGAGTTAAAGATATCCAGTCAAAGCTCAATATGCATGCACAAAAATACTTCTGAAGGGAGTGCAAGACCAAATGTTGAACATCGAAAGGAGATTGAATCAGTTATGAAGAGTAGTCGGGAAGGAGGTGCTCAAATGGTTAAATCTTTGGTTTATATATGCAATTTTAGGCAGTCCTTAGGTTAGCCAGTCCATGTGGTTCAAAGAAAGGTGATTCTTTGTAATCCGCAATGACAAAATGAATTGATTCCAACAAACGATGGCGAGGATGGAGAGTATGCGGCTGGCGTATAGGAAGAATTTGAACACGGCAACCGGGAAAGATCACTTCCCTTTATACGTGATCGGATGTTTGAATGATTATCAGGACATCCTTATTTTGTTTTCTTGGGCCAAATTTATTCAGGCTGATCAGTTGCAATTGCACGTGGGGATGAAGACCACATTCCATGTCCACATGGCACCTTTGCCTTGAAGAGGATGTTTAAGGTGCATCTGATAACTCTGCTACTTTCGGAGATGTATGATATCGATGTTCTCGGGCCAGTAGAAGAAGTTATGGAAATTTGTGGATGACTTCACAGTGTGGATCAGTTTTGAACAATGTCTGAACAAATCAGAGCGATCTTTAAAGATGCAAGGGACAAAACAACTAGCACTAAATTGGGAAAAATGTCATTTCATGGTAACATAAGGTATTGTTCTTGAGTGTAAAATTTCTCTTCTGTGGTAGAAGTGGACAATCTAAGATTTCCATTATCAAAACTCTAGCACCTCCCACCACAGTAAAAGGGATAAGGAGTTTCTTGGGACATATTTGGATTTATAGGAGATTCATCAAAGATTTCTCAAGGATAGCTAGACCACTATGCAGATTACTGGAGAAGGACCTGGTTAATTTTGATGATTCCTGAGAATTTGCCTTGAAGAAATCAAGATCGGATTGGATTCAGAGCACTTATCATGTGCACGAGAATGGGATCGGGGATTAGTAATGTGTGATGCCGGTGACTTCTGAAAATGGGGTGTATTGGGGCAAAGGAAAAATGTTCAAAACCATATATTATCTTAGCAGAGCCAGTGAAGCAAGAAAACTATTCCACAACTGAAAGAGATGCTTTAGCCATGAGTGTTTTGCTTACGAAATTAGGCCATACGTGCGGGATCCCATGTTATAGTTCATGCAGTATCACGACCATCAAATATCAGTGTCAAAAAGGAAGCTGACAAGTGATAAGATGGGTGCTACTCTTTACTTGAGTTTGATGAGTAAGGATAAAAAGGTTGTAATGATGTGATAGTGATGGCAATGGTAGAAACGAATGAAATAGAAGGAGACATAATTAAAAGGAGCCCGGATGAACAATTTGTTTAAAGTGTGTCCAAATGCCATGGTATCTGACTTTGTGAATTACTTAGCTTGTGGAGTAGTTCATACGAGATTGACCACATTGAAAGAACCGGGGCGGCGATTATTATGGCCCCAGGATGACCCCACTATTGTTTAGAGGGTCTTGATATGATTATAAGAAGATGTGTGCGGAAGGTGAATAGCGAATTATGAATGAATGCCATCAATACCATATGGGAGCATTTTACGGAGAGAAAGAAACATTCATGGAGTACTCAATCAGGTTTTATTGTATTGTTTTGAGAGCTGTCTTGAATGGGTCAGAATTATGTGATAGATGTCAAAGTTGGAAATATCAGCGAAGAAATGAAATGCCCCTGAGGCATATTGGTGGTGCAACTTTTTGATGTATGGGGGATAGATTTTTATGGGACCCTTACGATCATTTGAAACTTGTATATCTTTGCTAGCAGTGGATTATGTTCTAAATGGTGGAAATATAACTTTATGAGAAATGATGTTAATACAGTTGTGAGTTTCCTGCAAAAGAACATATTGAGCATATTTGGAACACCCAGGACTATCATCAGTGATGGGGGAAGCCACTTTGCAAACAAAATTTTCGCAAAGCTCATGAAGCCGAATATGGGATTAAGCATATAATGGCAGCATCATCCCCGGACTAATGGGCAAGCGAAATTTCAAACGGAGATTAAAGGATCTGGGAAAAATTTGTAAGTTCAGCGGAAGGATTGGTCTTCAAACTTGATGATGCTGGGCTCTGGGTGCATTGAAAACTCCCCAAATTGGGATGTCCCATCTGAATTAATTATTTGCGAGCCATGTCACCTTCCTTTTGAATTAGAATACAAGGCTATGTGGGCCATCAAGAAGTGAATTCGATTTCAAAATGGCAAGGAGAAGAGAGATTGCTTCAAGCGAATGGCTGGAAGAAGCGAAATGAAGCTATGATAATCTTGCAAGATAAAACAGAATAAAGAAATGACATGATCGAAAAGTTCTTAGGAAAGAGTTCGAGAGAAGGGGATCGAGTTAATTGTTAACTCCAGATTAAGATTGTTCCCGGGAAAATTGAAATCAAGACGGAGTGGACCATATACAGTGGTGTCAAGCAAGCTACTTTTGGAGAGCGATAACACTCAAAGACTGATCTTTGGGAGGAATTTAAAGTCAATGGACAAGGCTGAAGCATTATCAAGCGGGGAGGAAGAAAGAAGAGCTACATTTGGTTCATTGAGAAGAAAAAAGAAATTCAAAACAGCAAGTCCGACTAAGGACTCAAGCGAAGCGGTGATGGAGCGACCCATAGAGACTTTAATTTATGTTTACTTTTAGACTTTGAATATTTTTAGAATTCATGTGATTTTGTTTTCTCTAGTTTTATAGTGATTAGTTAGTAATATGGAAGTCAATTTTTGTTTAATTAAATCCTTTCTATAAATGTTGCAGAATGCGTGTGCAAAAATGCAAAGGAAGGAGAGAAGGAGACAATTCGGAGGCAAACTCCGGCAATTCCACCCGAAGGAGCTTTTGAAAAAAGGAGCATTCTTTTCCCCTATGCAAATTCGCGAAAAGTGAATATAACTTATGTTTGAATTCTTTGTGGAATTGATTTAGTTAAATCTTGAAATTTGAGGAATTGATAAGAATGAAAAGCTCTCTGTTCATTAAATTTAAAACGAATATCACGGACTAGGTCGCGACAAAACTAAATCGCGACGAAGCTGATATAATCATGACGAGTTGATGTCGTGACTTGGTAAGTGAAGGAAGAAAATACGGTTGAATGTCGTGACAAAACACTTATGTGTGACAAGGCAGTCATGAAAGAGTGATGTGGTTCTGCGATCTTAAATGAAACACCTTGGAGTGCAGCAGAGGATGACTTGTCTCAGGCGGAGTTCTCTTTGTCACGACAAGCGATGAGTTGTCGCGACAAAAGAGAGGGAGAGATTTACCCATTGGCGAGTTTCTAATTTGCCCTAAATTTAATGAAAGTACACATTCTCGGCTGAGTTAAGAGCGAGGAAGAGCGCGATTGAGCAGATGTCAAATGATTTATTAGTGCGAAACATAAATTCAAATTCGATTGAACCAATGTGTTCAATACATAATTTCGGGGAATAATCGGGAGAAATTAATGAGTTTAGGGAAAACGTTCAAAATCCTATATAGCTCTTAAAGCCCGCATTACATTGGAAGCACCGAGAAGAAACGAGGTTCGAGGAATCTCATTTTAAATCCATTCATAGGAAATAAAATAAATAAATAAATAAATAAATAGTTGTTCTTCCCTAGAAACAGAATTCCTTGTATAAAAGATGGGAGAGCAGACGGGAAGAAAAAGCGAACAAAGAGAATGGAGAAGGGGGAATAAAGAGAAAGAAAGAGCTCGAGGTTTGAGCACAAGTTTTTATGGAATGAATGGAGTCGGAAAATAAATTCCATTCTTTATTCCATAAAACGTTGTGTAATAAAAGAATGGTTGATGGAAGGGAATATGGATTAGTTAGAATCCATCGACAGAAGCTCGAAAGAAAAGGGGCGACCCCCGATTTGTTTGCCTGACCTTTTTTAACAACCCGAATCACTCTTGAAGGAGCTCAAGATGCAGTGAGCCAAATTTTGAAGCGAGTACGCAACTTCACGAAGAAGATATAGGGATTTAGATCGAAAATAAGGGTTTTCTCGAACTTAGATACAGTGTAGCGTAAACTTGATTATGCATCGAAATGTTTGATATTTGAATAGATTTCCTTCTGATTTGTAAATTGGTTGTTCATGATATCTGAATTTTATTTATGTTTCATTTTAGTTTCTGATTTGGGAATCAATTGAATAATTCTACAAACTGCAGAATAAGGGCTGAATGACAGGCAATTTAATTGAAACATAAGTGCGGATTTAAATTTAATTTTGCTAATAAGTCGAGGATAAGGAAGGTTATACAATTGAAGAACAAAACAATTTTTCGAGTTTGTGGTAGTAGCAGTGGAGTCAAGGAACCTGCAGGAAATAACATCATCTAAATTCTCATCCGCGTTAGCCCAGTCGAAAATCCTCGGGGGTTAGTCACGGTTAATCAGCGAATTCTAGAACTTGTTAGATTATTGATCAAGGCGAAATCCTAGGTGATACAACCAACAAGAAATGATGCAGGCCATCCTTCGAAAGTTTGAGCCATTCTAGCCATCCCTATTCATATGCTGATGCATATACTTTAGTTCCAGAAATTGAGCCAAAACAAGGCTTATTTTCAAAATAAGCCAATAAGAATTGACCCGTCTGAGTCAATCTTCCCGAATAGCTTTGTGATTGCCAAAGAACTCAAAAAGAAAGAGAATAAAGTTTGAAGTGTAAATTTTTTTGGAATTCAAAGAGAAAATACAGAAAAGGGAAAGAAGAGAAAAAGATCTACATCAAAAAATACAGTGGAAAGAAAGCTCCAGGGAATGAGTTTTGTCTTGTGGCACGTCTTGAACAATTAAGATTCTTAGAGATTGTTTCAGCACCTAGTACCTAATGCCATCTAGTATGGGAGTTACTAACCCAAAGTTCGCTAAGAGTGTTAGAAAGCCTAAGAAGACAAAACATTGCATTATTCCTGAATGGCGATAGAAAAAGAAACATTCCCAAGTTTGAATTGTGAATGAGAAATGGGAACATATAGTTCTGAATAGAAGAAAATCAATGTGGTATCCCAAACATGAAGTTTGGGGGAGTTTATTCAAGAAACTACAAGGAGAAAAGGGCGTTATGTGAGTGAAAAGGAAAAAGAAGAATTATTGGTAATCTTAACCTAAAAATCTCATCCATCTGCCCTTACGAAACCCCAACATTACAAGCCCCGGAGCGATTGATCTTGAAGGTTTGTAATAACTTATATTAGTGGAAGTCCCGATATGAACAACAAGCTGTATGGAATTTGGAAAATCAAGAAAGATCAAAAGCGTGAACATCCTCTAAGGGTTAATTGACTCATTAAGGATATGAGAAAGAAAAAAATAACTTACATTTCGGCCCAGGGATCCTTAACTATCTTTGTTTGTAAAAGCAGTTAAACAATTCGTTATGTACACGATTGGTAGAAACTAACCTTGATCACGGACTTAAGAATTTGAATACGAGAAAGAAGAGTGCAATTTCTAGTCTTTTTCAATTAAATTGGTTGCAACTGCAAAATAGAACAGAAAAATGTCCTTTTGTTTGAGGACAAACAAATCTTTCTTTTCTTTGCTTGTAGACCAAGCAAAATTTTAAGTTTGGGGGAGTTTGATGAGCTTAAAAGTCATCTATTTTCAGTCCATTTTCTGATTAATTTTTTTTTATTAAAAGGCGATTTATATGCGGGAATGCAGGAATAAGCTTCACCAAATTTACGTGTGGCAGGAAATCAGCGTGCGGTAAAGGAGGCGAATGTGGCGAGGCGGGCGTATAATGGGATGAAGCTAGAATTGGCGGCAAACGGCGCATAGGGATGAAAGGACCAGATGTCCTGCGAAGCTCGACAGCGATCAAATGTGTATTCGAAGGGTTACATCGAGTAAAACTCGATCGCAAATGAAGCTTAATTGAAAACAAAATGAGTACGGGAAGTAAAGACACTCAAAATTAAACAACCATGAATTGAAGAAGAAAGAAGACCTGATGTCAGCGAACATGCGGATGATCGCGACATCAACCTTTGCATCGGCGATCGCGACACGGTTGTTACAAGGAGAAAGTTGTCGCGACAACAATTCCACGAGGAGATGGGTCGCGGTAAACACGGTTGTCGACATCGATCTGAACTTGAGGTGCGACCAACATCAGTTGTCAGCGGCAACAATTATCTTGAATGGAAGTAGCGACAACACCGGTACATCGCGACATCATTCTGAGACGGTCGCGGCGGTCGATAAGCTATCGCGAAGTGAGTTTGATGAGAAGAGGTGGCGGCCGAGATTAAATTGTCGCGACACCATTCGCAAGAGCGTGTTGCGACTACGCCAGAGGCTTCTGGGCAAGAGCTGCGACGAAACGGAATTAGCGGCGGTGTCGATCCTATTGGGCGAGTTGACTAAGGTTCAAAAAGAAATGCATGAAATTTAGGGCTGACGGAACCACATAAATCTGAAGAGTACGCTACCAAAAGAAAGCGGACTCTTGGCGACTTGAAAAGAGAGATACGGAGTTCTTGAGGCTCTGTATTTTATTTTCTTTATTTTCCTTTCGCTTTCTTTCCATTTTATTTTAGATTAGATTAGTTTGTATTTCATTCTCATTTGGATTCGAACGTTAGCTGCAAAGGATTTAGCTGAATGCAGATTTATATTTCTTCAAATTGCTGTGCAGTTTGTTTGAATTCTAGAGCCAATTTGGATTTGAACGCCCGAGTTTCCGATTCTGAGTGGTTTTCTTGATCGGCAAGCCAATGTATGGTATAATCGATGATTTAGAGCCAGCTTCCATTGAATTGGCGTTATTGTCGAAATTATCTTTCTGCGGTATTTTATTCACTATGGTGAACTTGAATGTCATCATTGCTAGTTTGCTTGTTTCTGGAATTGATCCTGACGTCAGTCTCACTGTACCATGCGAGATTGTTCGGCTACGATTTCGGGAGGCCCTCACGAGGTGACCGCGAGAGAAGGCATTCTTGAGGAAGTAGGAACAATTTCGGGAAGGTATTTGAACTGATATTCTTGCGATCCTAATGTGCTCACATATACTTAAATTAATATATCCTCTTCTCATATGTAGAATGAGTTGGTGAGTTATTAATTTAAGTATGCGGATTCACCTCAGACCGAATAGTGAATTCGATCGGAGTGTTAGCAAGGATCTAATCAAGGAAAGAGTAAAACATTCTAATTTTGAGGATGAGGAACATTATAGTACAAACCTGCAATGACTATATTTAAGAACTCGGGTTTGCGAGTCCATGTTGTAGGTATAGTATTGAGAAAGAAAATACCCGAGCAAGGCTACTAGATTTAAGTAGTCATCTCACCTTGTGTTCGAGAGAAATAGTTAAGGTGAGATGATGAGCCGGCGTGGTTTGGAGAGATCGGTCACACTATCTTATTCCTTGGACTATTTTTAAAATCTGTAGTTCGAAGCTTAAAGTTACGGTCTGGTGTAGGAATTGATTCTTCACAATAGGCGATTGATAATGTTTTCTTTATAGATAGCTATTCGATCTAAATTTGCTATTTTAATATTTCAATATTCAATTCATTTGTTATTCATTCATTTCTTTATCATTATCTTCGAGGCTTTCAAAGCGAAAATCCAATATAGTATTATCGTCCAAATAGTATGGAGCTTAAGTAATTGGGGTAGTTGATTGAAAAATTCTTGAGATCTCTATGGGATCGATATCTGGACTTAAATCCAATTTACTACTTGTTTGATCTGTGCACTTGTAGTATACTGGATCAAAACCACAAAGAAAATGGTTTACTCTTTACAAAATATCTTTTAATCAACACTATAGCTAAAGAAACTCACACTTTCGAGTTTAATGGTTTTATTGCGAGGACTAGATAATAATCATGGGTAATAAGTCATAAATTTTGAATAGGTGTTTGATCCATATCAATTCATAGAAGTGGTCGACAAGTTTTTATGGTGGATTTTCCAAGGAATTAGATAATAGTCCTTGGGTAATTGTGTTATGAACTTGTGAACATACTCTGATCCGGTCAACAAGTTTATTGGCGCCATTGCTGGGGATTAGACAATAGTCCTTTGGTGATGACGTCATAAATTTGTGTACATCAAATGGTCCAGTCAACAAGTTTTATGGCGTCGTTGCCGGGGTTTAGACAATAGTCCTTTGGTGATGACTTCATAAATTTGTGTACATCAAATGGTCCAGTCAACACACGTCATGTATGAAAAACCTTCATTTCCAAAACAAAAGATTTTTGTTTTATATTTCAACTCTTTGGACAGTCTTGAAAAACCTCTTTTATTGAAGCCATGTGTCTTTTATGAGTAGCGAACTTTGCGGGGTTTCCTTTGCGGGCATTGGCACACCTTCCAGGCACTTTCGCGGACTTTCGCCGTTGGATGCATATGTCGACCATGAATCAGATTTTTCTTAAAGGGGGTGTCTATCCCTTCTTGCTACTACCCGACACATAATTTCAAACCGTGTGACTCTAGAACATTGTCCCTTTTTCAAAGCCCACCATTTAAACACCAAATATAGTGTTCTTTCATGCCATGTACTCACACTCGTTTCACGTAATGCCCCTATGCATATGCAATGCAAAATGCCATTGCATGTTCTTTCATGTTACATGCATGATGAGAGCTACATGCAACATTTATGATTCATGGATAATCATATCTACAACATACAATTTACATCCATAATATAACCCATGTAAATACATCAATTCAGCATATATCCACATGATTTTTCACACACTTGCATGTCATTCAATCAAGCAACAACACACAAAACTGGATCTTCATGTTCAGACTCAGAACAATACATACAATTCAGCATGTCAGTCCATGTCCAACACTGACACACTACAAAATCATCATACTCAAGCCCGTAGTTTATAGCAATTACAACCTACTTTAGAACTACATTTCTAAGAACAGAAAGGACCTAGAAATTGTTCCATAATTCACGAATAGTTTGATCTCAACTGTTCTTGAATCAACCCCACCGTCAGGGCTATACCTCATGGCCATTAAATGGCCCTTAGACAAGGATTAACCAGAGTAGGAGAGAACCCCTACCTCTTGGAGTTTGACGAAAACTCCGGATCTTGGTATCTACACGAAGCTCTCGTTGCGTAGAAAAACTTTGCCTCTTGCTACAACGAGTTTTGATCGTCCCTTTGTCAGAGATCTAAGGAAGTGTCACCGATCGCTCCCCCTTTCTTTTCCCTCTTTTCTTTTTCCTTTCTTTCCATTTCCCCTTCATCCATTCTTATCCACTACTTGATCTTTCTTTAGGGGTGCGACACATGGCTCCCATGTGTCCCTTTTTGTTTTGCCTTTTTGTGACAAGTGTCATCTTTGACACTTAGACCACTCATTGATCTTTTCAAGACCACACATGGTCTCACCATGTGGCATTTGCCACATGTCCCTATTTTAATTCATGATGCCATATTGCATCATGCCACACGTTGTCATGCCATTTACCAGTCTTAGCTTGAATTACATGAAATTTCAACCAGTTACGTGAAATTTCAACCACCTCAGAAGTTGACGCAATTCGTCAGGATAACTAAACTCCACAAGACGAATTTATTGGTGAGGTTCGTTATGTCCCTCGAGGTTTAGAGAATTTCCAGATTTCCCACTTGTACTATAGCGATAAATTACCGTTTTCCCCTTGATGAGAAAAATTGAATTTTTCCGGTTTTACATTCTCCCTTCCTAAAAAAAAAAAAAATTTGTCCTCAAAATTTATACACATATACATACAATCACATCCATATGCAACAGTCATTTAATTTCCAAATTACTAAACAATGTACCTTCATCCTCAAATAGGAAAGGATAGGTGGCACGCATCGTGTCCTCGCTTTCCCATGTTTCTTCCTCCTCTCCTTGGTGTTGCCATAACACCTTTACCAGTCTCACAGTCTTGCATCGCAAAATCTGCTCTCGGCTATCTATAATACGCACAGGTCCCTCCTCGAAGGTCCCGTCCGCATCAACAACCAGCTCGCCCTAATCCACTACATGAGTTGGATCTAGAGTGTACTTCTGAAGTATGGAGACATGGAATACCTCGTGGACACTTGATAAACTCGGTGGTAATGCCAACACGATACATAACTATACCCACCATCTCAAGTATTTTGAAGGGCCCGATGTATCTCGGTGATAGCTTCCCCTGCTTGCCGAACCTGACTACTCCTCTCTTAGGCATCACCTTCGAGAAGACGTGATCACCTACCTTAAACTCTAGAGGTCGACATCGTGTGTCGGTGTCGCTCTTCTGCCTGCTCTGAGTTGTGAGAAGACGCTTCCATATCAAATCCACCTTCTCAGAGGTGTCTCTAATCAAATCCGGACCCATGATGAATCTCTCTCCCACCTCCGTCCAATAATTAGGAGATCGACACGGCCTCCCGTATAAAGCCTCATAGGGTGCCATCTGTATGCTTGCCTGATAACTGTTGTTGTAGGCGAACTCTACCAAGGGAAAATGCTCCTCCCAACTACCCTTATGATCCAAGACACATGCTTGCAGAATGTCTTCTAAAACCTGTATAGTCTTCTCTGATTGGCCGTTTGTTTGTGGATGAAAAGCAGTGCTCATCATCAACTATGTTCCCATGGCTCTCTAGAAACTCTTCCAAAAGTGAGTTGTAAACCTAGGATCCTGGTCCGATAGGATAAAGACTTGCACTCCATGTAACTGGACAATCTCTCGAATGTATAACATGCAGAATTCCTCTAGTGTGAAGGTCATTCGCATGACCAGAAAATGTGCCAACTTAGTGAGCCGGTCTAGTATCACCCACACCGCATTATGCTTCCGTGATGTCTGTGGTAAGTGAGTCACAAAATCCATCGTGATATGTTCCCACTTCCACTCTGCTACCTCCAATGGCTAGAGAGTGCCCCATCGGGCCTCTCGTGCTCAACCTTACTTGTTGGATAGAGACATCAAGCCGAACAAAGTCCCCAACGTGTCTCTTCATCCCACTTAGCACATCAAGGACGAAGATCTCACATCCATGCCACTTGGATGTATTGCAAAACGAGAGCAATGAAACCCAAGGACTCCTCTCGTGACTTGTCAACTGGGGAACCACTTACTCGTCCTCCTCAGACCAAGACCGCCGAGCATCGTGTGGATGGCCTAGCTTCACAATACCGGGGCACTGATTGCACCCTGGGCCCCCGATGGTACCTGGTCCCTGATGGACATTATCTCTACATCCTGCCCCTAGGACTCAATCACTCTGCTAAGTAGGGAAGGCTTAGCCTCTAAACTCCCTAAGACACCCTGAGCTTGATCTCTGTACTATATCCTAAACTATTCTACAACCCTTGTTATCCGCCACTCTGAACTACACTAGCTAGCAATCTTCAGATCTCCGACGAGTGCATCACCACCACATTTGGCCTTTACCAGGATAGTAATGCAAAGTGAAGTCATAATCCTCCAGATATTCCATCCATCTGCGTTGCCTCACAAGTTGAGTCCCAAGCAGTGGAAAAATATACGCACTCAAGGGTCTGAAAATACTTCAAACTGCTCACCATACTGATAGTGGCGCCAAATCTTTAAGGCAAAGACTATGACTGCCAACTCCATATCCTATGTAGGGTAATTTTGGTCATGATTCTTTAGCTGTCTAGAACCATAAGTCACAACCCTTTCGAACCGCATCAAGACACATCCCAGTCTGTCTTTAGAGGCATCACAATACATTGTGTACCTCCGTCCCCATTCTGGGACTATCAGAATAGGAGCTGAAGTAAGCTTCATTTTCAATTCCTGGAATGCCTTCTCACACAGGTCATTCCACTCAAATTTGACCTCATTTCGGATCAATCTCGTCATAGGTGCAGCTAATCGGAGAAGTCCTCAATGAATCTCCTGTAATATCCTACCAATCCTAAGAAACTGCGTATCTCAAAGACTGACTTCGGCCTCTCCCAACTCATAATTGCCTTGACCTTCTCTAGGTCCACTGATACACCAGAAGCTGACACTACATCTCCCAAGAATTTCACCTCAGTAAGCCAAAATTCACATTTGATGAACTTCGCATACAACTGATTGTCTCTCAAAACCTGAAGAACGACCCTCAAATGATCCTTATGCTCCTCCTCAAACTTGGAGTAGATCAAAATGTTGTCAATAAAGACTACGACAAACTGATCCAAATAGGGTCAGAATACTCCCATGAGATGAGATCCATGAATGCCAGCCACATCTGCTAATCCAAAAGGCATCATTGTGAATTAGAAATGCTCATATCACATCCTAAACGTTGTCTTAGGGATGTCAGCCTCCCTAACTCTCAACTGATGGTATCCGGTGTGAAGATCTATCTTAGAATACACATGCGCCCCTCTTAGCTGGTTAAACATATCATCAATCCTTAGTACAGGATACCGATTCTTGATCGTAACCTTGTTCAACTGTCAGTAGTCAATGTACAATCGAAGGGTCTTATCCTTCTTCTTAGCAAACATAACCAGAGTGCCCCAAGTTGAAGTGCTTGGTCCAATAAAACCCCCGTCTAATAATTCCTGCGGTTAAACCTTGAGTTCCTGCAACTTAATCGGTTCCATCCTATGAGGAGTCATAGAAATGGGCGACGTACCAGGGTGTAACTTGATGACAAAGTCTACATCCATGTGCGAAGGTAATCCCGGTAGTTCATCCGGAAAGACATCCTCATACTCACAAACCATCCGAGGTAGACCTAAATCCTGTCTCACCTCGTCTTCCAAGGTAAGGCTTTCTAGCCAACCCATTAACTGCCCATGCCACCTAGAGTCGTACACGGCCTGGGATAAAGCATCATGCTTATTCCCTTGAAAAATAACACAAATACCATCCCATGTGTAGGTAGTAATCCTCATACGATCACAATCAATGACAACTCGATGTGCCATCAACCAGTCGATGCCAAGAATTACATCAAAGTCTGACATGTCTATGACCCTTATGTCCACAATGAGTAGAATCTCTGACATTCTAACTCAACAATCCATATAATGATAACAACACTCATCATAGTCTAGAGAGAATCCACATAGCATCCGTTTTCTAAGGTCCAAATCTAAGCCCAATTCTTTCACACATGATGCAACGATTAATGAATGCGATGCACCAGAATCAAACAATACTCTTGCCCATAGGCGCGAGAGTAGAAACATACCCTATATGGGAATCGATTGATCCTGCACTCAACCAAAGGTAATGGCATAGGCACGCCCAGGTCTCCAAAGTCCCGTAAATTTCAGAGCCCCGCCCTAGCCTCGACTCCATACTCGCCTCTCTCGCCTCGGCCGTGATGGTAGGTGCCCTGTGCTGCACCTGAGGTCGAGCACGTCCCTCGATCCATGCTGGGTAAGAAGGAACAAACTGTGTCGAAGTGTGCCTCACTAATGACTAGGACTGTGGCGTCTCATAACTCTGGGATCTTGCCTCTATGGGTAATTCCGTTTGATGTGACCAGGTGATTCGCTTGCAAAGTAGGTGTTTTGAAATCAACAATATTCATATCCTAGTCTTCCTACTGCAGCAGGAAGCTATCATAAAGATAGTGGTCTAGGGTCAAACACGGATGGGTTTTCTTTTGTGAGAGAAGGAGCTGCAATGGATTGAAAATGGTGTTTTTCTCTTGGATTTAAGGTTTTGTAAAAACAAGTTAGGTGAATGGTTGAAAACTGAAAAATAACCTAAATTAAAGTATAAAAGAACTCAAGTGTCGCCACCGTTTAGGGTTCTAAGTCAACCGACATGTCCCTGGTCTTTTCTTCAAGGCTAGAGGATCAATTTTATAGTCATTTTCGAATCGGATCTTCATTTAGCTTTAAAACCTAAACCCTATAATTTTTCCTCTTGAACAATGGCATTTAATGAGCATAAATGCTCCCCAGACGGTGAAAACACACCTCCAAAACCTACCCTACAGTAACTAATAGGAGACAACTAACTGGGTATTAGTGGATCTAGTGATAAGTATCTACTGAACCCGGAAAGCTTTCCAAATACACTTTAGTGAGGGCATGCTTGGGAGATTTTAACCTAAGGTGAGAAGCAGGAACGCAAACACCCATAAATGCTTACATGAAAAGCAAGAGAACAACCAGCTTACCTTAAAACTGGCACCTAGTGGCCTTCCTCTTCAAGGATGAGGGGCCTTAGCCAAACATCCCTTGATTTTTCATCATCAAGGGGTGTTTGGATGGTGAGAATGTGCAAGAAAATGAAGGAAAAAGAAGAGAAAATCACACACCAACCCGGAGGAGGAAACGGCCACGCCCAATTTTATCGAAAGTGATTGACGGACTAAAGATCGACGATGTTACAAGCTTGATTGAGCTTATATAGGTGCTCAGTACCAAGGAAATTACAAAAATGTATAAAGGAACCAAAATTACATCAAGGGTAAATTTGTACAGCCATAAAACGGGTTAAAAGCAGCCAATAGCAGAGGTGGAGCAAGGTTAAGGAATTTTCGCAACCCGCGAACAAATTTTCATACCATGTCTTCCTTCGCATTTTTGCTCCAAATTTCTCCGGGTTCGATCATGCATCTTCGAATTCTACTGGTTCATCGTGTTCTCGATTGAAGATGTAATGAGGTATTTGACTTTGCAAACTACAAAAATAGCTACAAAATGAGATTAACAAAGAAAGCCGAGACCTCAATGTATCAATCGTTGATTAGTACACAAAAAGTGGTCAAAACCTGCTATAAATAGGCTAAAAGGATCACTATTTGGGTACTAATCACTCCCCCCAACCGACGCATTGCTAGTCCCTTAGCAATGATAAAAAGAAGGACGATCATGTAGGTTATGTGTATGCAAAAGGGGATTGTCCTGCTCAAAAGTGTAAAAGGGCAATGCCCTACCTCGCATGAAAATTGCACTCCGCATAAAAACCAGCTTGGGAGAATAAATGCCATACAGGAACAAGTTTCATAGTAGTGTCCATTCCAAGGAAATCAACTTGAACTTCAACCAAAATCTAAGTGTTTAGGTGATAGTTTTTACCAATAAGCTGCTAAACTACTCTCCCCCCCAACCAAGCCACTGCCAATGCCTTGCATCAGCGACCATCCTAAATAGATCCGTTCCACTCTTATTTCACTTTGTATTGCAAGATGTACGCCAGAACTGACTTCACCAAAGTCCGTAACGGGATCCAATCGATGACCCCAACCAACTAAGGTTTAGGCATCAAGTCAAAGGATCTTCGACCACTAACTCTACAGGTTTCACCCCGGACTTCGAATGATTTCGAGAATCCAACACCTATAACTCGCTAAACTCCACCCATCCACCCATGTAGCTAGCACTAAGTCGGTGGCTCCCAACCAGTTGGTTTAGGGTACCAGGCTTTAAAGGCTTTTGCCATGTACCCTCGTGACCGTGTTCGTTTCATGCAAAGTGTCACACTTTTCTATTCTCTTTCTTTTCTTTCTTTTTTTCTCTTTTCTTTTGGAAGACACATTGCCTTCTTTATGGGGGTCCTAACCTATTAAAGGTCACAACGGCTTTCAAGGCCGATTTGCAAAGTAAGGGGATATGCAGCCTTCTCACCTCTAATTCACAGAAAACTGAAAGTGACCAGGTGTTCGGGTTAGCTAAAGGTGGAAGACAAGGGTTGAATACTAGGGTCTTCAACCGACCAACAACTCAATCATGCATGGAACTAGTCTAGCATTGATGGTATTATGCAGTATTTCAGTTTTTCAACTCACAGGAGAGGCAAACCATACAAAAATGGGGGCAAACAAATTAGTTGCAAAAGTGTAGAAACATGGAGCTGTATGAAATATATAACAGTGTATTTCACAAAATTTTCAGCTTTTTCAAAATGAAGTATACATCAAGCCATTAACATATAAAAATGGGCTTTGCTGAGCAGGTGGTACAAATAGAACTAATATCAGCAGTATGAACATCACTTCCAACACTAACTCTCCCCCCAACCAAGTATGCCATTGACTCGCAATGGGGTGTAGATTGAAAGTTAGTGGAGGAAGTGGTACCTCCGCTGAGGTTGATGAAGAATCATCCCCACTCTAGACAGTTGGAGGTGTCACGGTGGAGTGGTCGATGTCGTTTGGCAAATCACAAGATATTCAGTGGATCTAATGGGTCAGAAGTGGAGGAGCCGATCCCCGTTGGGAGGGGTAGCGGAGGCTTGAGCAGGGACATTGATGAGTGCCTAAAACACTGAGGTTATACCCGCGTCTGTCTTACGTTTTTAGCTTTATTTTACATTTAAATACGTATTTTTTATATCTTGATATCCATTAGTTCAATCGTGAATGTAAAGTAATCGGTGTGAAAAGGGCAGTTTTTGGAAGCATTCTGAAGCAGAGGATGAAAGTGCATAAAGATGGTCGAACGTCACACGCCTCCAGCCGCGACGCCCGCGGACGCCCCAACGCCGCGACGCTGGGTCAATCCAATATAAAAGTCAACAAGCGACAACGCTCGAAACTTCAACGCTGACGCAACGCCGCCACGTCAGCCGCTGAAATTGGCCTTCCATCATTAAAGCAAAAAGGGGACCAGACTGAGGCACTTGGTGATTGTACCGAACTAGGGCAATTCGAAATCGATGTTAACATCGAGCTTCTGGAAGAAATATCTATGGATTCCATTTCTTTTTCCCTTTTTTTGGATAGTAGTACTCGATATGTTTCATATTACATATTGGTGTTTTCTTATTTAGTATGTTCTAGATATATACCTGGGGTGGTGTTGAACCCTGTCACGTTCGCATGGATTAAAGATTAGTATTTTTATATTATTCAGTTGTTATAATTCGTTATCATCTGCTTTATATCTGTGAATCATTTACACGATGATGTCTGGCCAACATTAGCGCGATTATACTGGAGATCCGAGATTTGAGAGATGAGGATACCCAGGGATCTGAATAGAGTAGCCTTCATTGATCTGCAAATAGAGATATTCATCCCGAGGTGGCAATTAAGGTTAGAACATTTAAGCATTTCGGAGTATCGAGTTGGCGTAGAGATACACTCAACATTACTAGCGAGATAGGTGGATACACCTCGAGAGAGGGTATTTCGTAAGTAAGATCACCTAGCCATTAATAAGTTATAAATAAACTGAATAATATCATATTTGGGACATAATCCATCGAAGTGGAAGGGGGAGACATAGCCCTAGTCTCCATTTTACAGTAATTCATTAAGATCAATTAATTTTAGTTAAAATTCGCATATTAAAATTTTGCATCAATTGTTTACATCCGTATAATATCTAAAAGCCAATTTCTCGTATTCAACACAACTATCCCCGTGGATCGATATCCGTATCATTGGTACACTATATTACTTGGGGCGACAGGTATCTTACATAGGCGCATAATTTTTACACATCACGCTAAACCTATCGACATAAGGAGAGACTGTAGGGAGGCCCATGTGACTCTGGAGCTGCATGAGGATGGCCTGATTCTATGCTAGAATGGCGCTGGTTTGAGCCATGGCAGCCTCGGTGCGAGTCATCCTATCTACGAGTGTGGTATGGTAGCCAAATGGTGGTTCTTAGCATGGAGAACGCGTACTACCTCCATGATAGTCGAAGTCCCCGCGAGATGGTAATGTAATCGCCGAGGCTAAGAGGCTCGCCCACTATATCTGAATGAGCATTGGGCATGGGGGTCGAGGGCTTTGAAGGGATAGAGGGCACCGAAGCCGGAGGTACTGGAGATGTGGTAGGCGTGAGGCTGGAGGAACTTAATGCTCGATCCATGAGCTGGAGCCGCAGGCCTTTAGAGTGCCTGCCTACAAGGGACAGTCTCTAGTAGAATATCGTCGTTTGGCTGGTCCTCGACTGGTCCCAGAGGGGGAAGATGAAAGGCACGAGGCATGGCCTGCCACCGATCGACGCAATGGCGCCACAACGCGGCGACGCTCCACCTGGCTCTACGGAACTGATGTGCTTTAGCACCTGGCATAGGAGTTGCGGAAATAGGAGAGGCGTGGACTCAAATGTATACCGCGGTGGACCCCATTCGAAGTGGAACAAAGGCTGCCATGATCAGCTCGTCGGGCCGAACAAGTAGTCCTCAAATACGATACAAAGCTCTCCAAAAATGTTCCCTCTCCTCCGGGACGATGTACCGAAAGGAACATTAGGACCTCAATATATGGTCTATCAACAGTATAAGGGCCAAGTGAGTCGCTCCTAACAATATAGTCCCCAGCCGTACAATGGAGAGAGGGCTGCACCATCCCTAGTCGAGGATGTGGCCACCATTTATAGTTTGTCATACGGGTATGACCATCGTAGATGGAGGAGTACCGTATGCCTGAGGTCCAAGTATCCCCCGGTTGGTCAGGCCGACGGAAAAATGCAGAGCAAATGGCCGGGCCTCTCGCCTAAACGTCATCGTGTGATAAAACTCAATGACTACCCGATGATAAAAATAAATATATCAAGCCATGAACGCTTCCTGGGCGGTATCTTCGCACGAGAGCATGGAGTCTCCTGGAAGCCTCGGGTCCTCAACAAATGCCGAGAGATCGTAGTAAACCTCCCCGTGCAAATCTTACCATCAGAAATGCATTCCCTGATGGGGCTGCAATGAAGTAAGGCCTCCGATGAATGATGCAGGATAGGTCCGGCCCAGCAGAATGCCCCGATAAAGCAAAGTGAGGGTGGCGCCCTCCGGGGGGTCTCAGGTGGACGACTTGGCCCGAAGTCCGCTTTGAAGGTGGTTCTCCGGTCGGCTCCTGATGTGGTGGAGATGGTGGAGCCGGGCCAACCCGAGTATGATATCTCCTTTCTGGGGCAAGGGCCACAGAGGATGAGCCCATATCACACAAGCAAAGACCGCCCGCATGGCAGTAGAGGTAAGGGCGGCGGCATGCCAAGTGGAGGTGCGCTACGCTGCCGGGGCGACGGAGGCGTAACTGGGGCGTATACGCGGCAGCCCCGTTGGAGCAATAGATGCGACGACCGCAGCCAGGCTGGGTCGCTTACAGATGCTCTCGGGAGTGGAGCTCATGGCAGCGGGAGGGAGGCCGCACGTGACCCGCTATTAGAACAATGAGCCCACGAGTCTCTCTCCATTGTCGACCTGGGGAGTTCAAATTTGAGAGGGAGAGGGGGAGTTTTAGAACCGGGAAGGTGAAGGTGAAATGAAATGAAGGACAAAAGGGGTTTATATAAAGGGAGAGGGGTAGGTGAAAGGTCTTGCCCATTAATGACCATAAATTGGCCATTAAATGGTTGGTTCAAAAAATTTGGGGGAATTCATGACAGGCGCGAGAAATGGAGGGCTGCAGGGATGATGAATAATACACCCTGCGAAATTACGCAGGTTCCAAAAACTGCTGCTTCCAGCCCGCAATAACACCTGCAAAAAATGAAAACCAATAAAATGTGAGGAGTTATACTTAAAATTGAGAAAATTTTCTAAAATTTTGAGGATATTAAGAAAAATCCTGATTAAAACTTAAAATAATGTAAAACAAAAATTTCATCAAAAATTGGAGTGGTTTCCATGTTCCTGCAAGAACCACTCCCACATGTGTAGCCAAGAGGTTTATGGGGTCCAGGAGGAGAAGCTCCTCCATGCTTGCAAAGGAGGCTGCGCTTGACCTAGCTTCGCTCCTTTGTTTTAAGCATCTTGCCCTTTGGTGGTGGTGGTAGGGATCATTGCTGGGTAAGGAGGACTGTGTAGTTAGTTCTTCATTAACTGCTTCATTGTTATTCATCAGTTCTTCCTCTAGTTCTTGTGCACTGTGTTTTCCCACTCTTGTACAACTCAGGCATACTTCATCTGATTATGGCATTAGATGTGGCCAAGAATGGCCTCCCAAGTATGATGGCACTTCTGGTTATTGTTCCTCTCACTACAAACAGTATCAAGAACCACGAAGTCTACCGGATAATAAAACTTATCCACCTTCACCAAAACATCCTCACTATTCCCTTGGGAATTTCACTCACCGATCGCCTAAGGATAGGTGATATAGGCTTCGCCTCCCCCAAACCTAACTGCTTGTATACCGAGTAAGGCAGCAGGTTGACACTGGCTCCCAAATCCAGCAATGCCTTATCTATGCAGATCCTCCATTGACTAAGATGGCTGGGGACTCGGATCTTTGTATTTCACCAAGGTTCTAATCGATGATGGAACTCGACTCTGTTCGGGAGCGCCTTCTTGTCAATGCCCAACCCCTTCTTTGACTTCGCATTGTGTCCTTTAGAAATTAAGCATAGGTCGAACCTGCTCGATCATGTCAAGCAAAGGATGTTCAATTTTAGCCTCAAAGACTTTGATTAGTGCCCAAAAAGTGTTATTTTGAGCCCTATCCAAGATAGGTTTTGAGTGCTTTTTGCTCACTAATCATATCAATTAAGCCAATTGATGTGTGCAGGTCCACTTAGTTCCACTGATGCCATTTCGAGCTTGTTTTTGGTGATTTTGCAGGTCTTTGCGCACTTCACTAATCGTGTTTATGTTTGATGACAATATATGTGCCGAATGCTAAGGAATCACGGTGTTTTCAACCATCAAAAATAAAGGAATTTGAAGTGGATTTTGAAGGCAGTAGATGCAGTGAGATGCAGTGAGCAAAACAGGCGATCCCAGGATTTTCGCTATGATTGCGAAAATTTCGCAATCATAGCGAAAATTTCGCAATCCTAGCGAAATTGAGAATTTTCGCTAGGCTAGCGAAATTTACTGTGCCTAGCGGTTCTGTACTTCCGCTATCCTCACAATAATTTTGCTAGTTAGCAAAATTTCTAGCTACCGAAATTCACTGTTGATAGCGAAATTTCTCAATTTAAATATCTCTGTAGAATTTCGCTAGGCTAGCGAAATTTCGCTAGGCTAGTGAAATCCTCCTGCATAGCGAAATTGCTGCCCCTGTGATTTTTGTATATTTGATCCCAAACGACTACGTTTTGATGTATTACCATTATAGCCCTTGTGTAATTTCATATTTTAGGTGTTTTAGTATTTTCACATTTGGGTTGTACTATATAAACCCACCCATCTTTGTAACCCTAAGCAACTTTGAAGCAACTTTTTCATTGTATAAAATTTCCCGCAGCTTTCATTTTAGGGTTAGTTTTGCTCTCTTCTCTCTCCTCTTTCTTTCATTTTCTAGGCTGCCAAACACCCCCCTTGAGGATGACAACTCAAGGGATGCTTGGCTAAGCCTCATAGCTTTGAAGAGAAGGGTGGCTAGCTTGGTTTTGGGGTTGTTGCAGGTTGTCCTCATGCTATAAATGATACAGGTAATTCAAGATTTATGGTTCCATACCTTTCCAAACTAGGGTTTAATGCCATTTAATGTTGTTCCTTTGGTCAATACTTGACATGCTTTAAGGTTCAGTGCATGCTTAATGCTAGATGCACTGATATTCTTTAGATGCCATTTACGAGCCATTGAAATGAGGTTAAATGCTAGGTTTTGTAAAAACTGAATGGGACTTTTGAATGCTTAGTAAATTGGTTTGACTCAAGTAGAGTGGTTCTAGGGTTAGGCTCTTATAGTTAAACAAAGATCCGGTTTTTCTTGACTATAGGTCATTTGCCCTAATGCGAGGAAATAACCCGAGGACAATCTAATACTCCCCATGTATCGAGCTTAGTGACCCAAGCTCTCAAAAGTTACTATTTCACACTTCACTTTAAACCTTTACAGTTAGTCAGTGAACATACAACCCCCACTGCTTTTAACAAAAAATCTGAAAATCCAAACAAAGCCCTCACCATTTTCAAACACCGATGCTAATCATTCGTGGGATGAAAACCCATCCCCGTGTTCAACCCTAGACCGCTATGCTGCAGTAGCTTGACTACGGCAGTAGGAGGAACATAGGAAACAAATATTGTTGATTCCGCTCACCCTACCGTGGCACGAATCACACTTCCAGGATTCCTTCTTGCTTGGAGGCCTTATTTTTTCCTCTCGATGCTTGGGGAAATAGAGGAGGCATGTTTTTCTTCATCGAATCTTCTTTAATGAATATATGTTCTGGCTCTACTTCCTCTTCCTCTCTGGTCTCTCTAGCAGGTTTAGGCACTGGCTGCTCAATTTCCTTACCACTCATCAAGGTGAAAATGGCCCTAACTTCATCCATTTTTGGTGCAGGCTAACTCGTATAGCTTAATTCATGCACTCCCCTAGGATTGGGCAGTGTTTGGGAAGGGAATCTTCGCTTCCCTTCACCGCGATCGTCGACTAGCGATGGATGACTCAGGTATCAATTTTTTTTTATTGAGGCTATTATAGAGCCCATCAATTATTTTGTTCATGGAGCTTTCTACATTTTCTATTCTTTGGTTGAATTGAGCATTACTAACTTTCTCTCCTCTACAAAATTCCCCACCACCTTGCTCAAATTCATGATAGCTTGCTCAACAGGTGACGAGGTTGGTGGCTGCTGCTGCTGAGAGGTGGACCCATACTGTTGCTGCTACTGTGCACTTGGGGAACATATGCTGGAGGTTTAGGCTTCTAGGAGAGGTTGGGGTGGTTCTTCCAATTGGGATTATAGGTGTTGCCATACTGGGCATCAGCTGGTGGTCTATTTTGGCCCACAACATTTGCATTTTCAACCATCAAATGCCTTATTGAGGGAGAAATTGGATAATGCTCTCCTTGGTGACTAGTGGATTGGCAAGTGAAGCATGGTTGAAGGGGCACAGGTAATTCAGTCACTGCCCGTACCTCCTGCTGATTTCTTATTTCAAGTTCTTCCATCCTTCTGGTCAGGGTGGACAACTTAGCCTTTAGTTCCACGTCCTCTAATAGTGAATATATGCCTCCCCTTTGATTTGTTGTGTGCATCATTCTCTCTACTTCCCTTCGGTTCAGATCATTCCATCCCTTTGAGGTTTCAGCCACATAGTTGAGGAAATCCATGGCTTCATCAAGATTCTTGTTGAGGAAGTCCCCTCCACATATGGTCTCCAAGAGTTGTTTCACAAGGTGGTTCCATCGTAGAAGTAATTGCACTGAAGATCCCTAGATCAAAGCCATGGTGAGGGCAGGCACTAATTGTCTTCATATACCTTTCCCAGCACTGATAAAATTTCTCACTGTCATGAGCTGCAAAGGTGTAGATTTGCCTCTTCAAATTGTTGGTCTTGTGGGCACTGAAGAACTTCAAAAATTCTGCTCGCAGCCTCCGCCCAGCCTCACGGTCCTGCCTTAGTGAATTGGGTTTTTCAAATTTTGGCTTTGTCTTTGAGGGTCAAAGGGAAAGCTTTCAGCTTAAGCAAGTCCATATCAATTGCACCCTCCTTGAAAGTTATGCAAACTTCCTCAAAATCCCGGATGTGTGTGTATGGATTTTCATTTTCTATACCATGAAAAGTTGGGATGTGGGCACGTATAAGGCCTCATTTCCACATCCTCGTAGGGTAATACGAGGTGCACTCACCTGGGTGTAAGTGTGATCCTCATTAACCTATAGGCATTAGTTCCTTTGAACCCCCTGCTGGCTCTGGCCGCTTCGTGTGGGGGTCGATCCGTTGTTGTGCATCGAGCTTCATACCCTTGTTCAATTAGAGCACTAAGCCTTTCCAATCTGCCTACAGTGTTTATGTCCCACTGCATAAGCTGTTATGAACACACACAACAAGCAAGAAACCAACAAAAACAAGGCTACCAGAAAGGTTGATGTTAGTTAAAATAGAAAAACAAGAAAAGTCTCGTATACGCACAAAATTCCAAATTCCTCGCAAAGTGAACTCCGTAAAATGGGGAAAAATGGTAAAATAAAAAAGAAAATGAGACCACCAATACTTGTGATGTGGATCACAACTTCATAGCTTCTTCTCACTAGGCACCATCCCGCAACGATGCCATTTGATTCACAAAGTAGGTGTTCGAATCAACAATATTTATATCCTAGTTCTCCTACCACAGCAAAGCTACCGCAAAGATAAAGGGTCTAGGGCCGAACATGTGATGGGTTTTCTTCATGAGAGAAGAGTCATAGTTGATCAAAATGGTGTTTTCTTGGGATTTAAGGTTTTGTAAAACAAAGGTGGGTGAGTGGTTGAAAACTGAAAATAAATTGAAATAAAGTATAAAGAACTCCTTGAAGTCTCTAGCCACTCGATTAGGGTTCTAAGTCAACCGACATGTCCTCTGTCTTTTCTCAAGGTCAGAGGACGACCTATAGTCATTTCCCGAACCGGATCTTCATTTATCTTCAAAACCTAAACCCTATAATTTTTCCTCATGAGCAATGGCATTTAATGAGCATAAATGTCTCTGTGATTCCGTGAAAAACACCTCCTAAACCTACCCTACAAGAACTAATAGAGACAACTAACTCGGTATCGCACCCAGTGATAAGTATCCACTGAACCCAAAAAGCTTGCCAAATACACGTTAGTGAGGGCATGCCTGGGAGATTTTAACCTAAGGTGTGAAGCAGGAACGCAAACACCCATAAATGCTTACATGAAAAGCAAGAGAACACCAACTTACCTTAAAACTGGCACCCAATGGCCTTTCTCTTCAAGGATGAGGGGCCTTAGCCAAACATCCCTTGATTTGTCATCATCAAGGGGTATTTGGATGGTGAGAAAGTGCAAGAAAATGAAGGAAAAAGGAGAGAAAATCACACACCAGCAGGAGGAGAGGAAACTTCGCGCCCAATTTTATTGAGTGATTGATGGACTCAAAGATTGATTGATGTTACAAGCTTGACTGAGCTTAGATAGGTGCTCAGTACCAAGGAAATTGCAAAAATGTATAAAGGAACCAAAATTACATCAAGGGTAGATTTGTACAAAGCCACAAAAAGCGGGTCAAAAAGCAGTCAACAGCAGGAGTGCAGGGGAGTAGTGTTGCGAATTTTCGCAACCTGCGAACAAAATTTTCACTGTGTCTTCCTTCTCTTCAGCATTTTTGCTCCAAATTTCCTCTAGTTCGATCATGCATCTTTGAATTCGGCTCAGGTTCATCGTGTTTGAATCGGATTGAAGATAATGAGGTATTTGGCTTGCAAAACTACAAAATAGCTACAAAATGCGAGATTAGCGCAGTTAGACCTCAATGTATCAATTGGGTTATTTAAGTTGATTAGTACACAAAAAGTGCTCAAAGCCTGCTATAAACAGGGCTCAAAATAGCACTATTTGGGTACTAATCACTAGGCTGATGAGAATGGTAACATGTCATCGGTCCTAACTGGCTAGAAGCCCTAATCTGGCCTTAGCCCTGATAGTTGTAGCCTTGTCCTTGAAACTCTCGTGAATTAGAAGTCTTCTGCTTATTTCCCAAACTAGAAGAAGGTTGGCCCTCCTTCCTTTTATCACTAGCACCCTTGTCTTGGATGCTCCGTGCGTGGTTTATCTCTCTCTCTATGGCCATAGTTTTACTGACCATAAAGTCCATATCTTGTAGGAGGAATCCCACAATCTTGCCCCGGATGGACAACTTTAGACCATCCTCAAAATTCCTCACCTTGGCCATGTTTGTGGCCACATAATCATCTTGAAACGTGATAATTCGGTGAACTTAGCTATTTATTCAAGTACGGTCATACTTCCTTGTTTAAAACAAAAAGACTCTGAGCTTGCATGCTGACGGATCAGGAAAAACTTGCTACGAAAAAGCTCTTGAAACTCTCCCTATGTCATCGTCTCTAGATCCCTATAGACTTTAATCCAATCCTACCATACATGGGATTCACCCTCTAGCTTTAAACGTAGCTGGCCTGATCCTCATGGAATCAAAGGTAATCTTCATGGCCTCAAGTGCTGAGCCACCAAGAAACCAATGGTCGACTACCCTTTGGATCCCACGCCCTATGAATGTCGAAGGATGATATGCCATAAACCTCTGGAGGTTACTCGGTCCTCCCTGACCCCCAACTGCACTAGCCTTGCATGTGCTTGTGGCTGTAGCACCATAGCCTCTGAGCTGCGGTAAAAAACGGTGTGGTGATCGGCTATTCTTCGTAGGCGAGCTCTTTATGTCCCTACCTCGACTTGCCATCTACATGTGTCAAATAGAAAATTGAGATTTTCCCTTTTTTCCCTGTTCAATTAGTATTGCATGTGCCATTGCTAATATACGTCATAATTTGAACTAACCTATTTATTTACTTACCGAACCCCTAAGGTTATTTTCTCACCTTAGTGTTCAACATTTGCTATATAATATTTACCAAGTATATAAATCACACAGTACTTAACACATAGTAATTCATCAAAATGCATAATGAATGCATGATCTAACCCGTGCCCATAAAGTCCTAGGCCAATTGTATACCTAATTCGACCAACGAGCCATCGCACCTTACGGTGTCAGACTTCTAGCTCTGGGTATTTATAAACCTAGGCTACGATACCCATCTTTGTGACTCCCGATCACAGGGTTTTTTACACCACTAAATGAAGTCTGTCGCGATAGAGAAATCTCTGTTGCGAGAGAATACCTTTGTCGTGCGCTCCCAGCCTTGGTGCACCAGCCTTGTCGTGCGCACTTGGCCTGGTCTGTCACATGCATGCACACCCAGCCTGGTTTGTTGTGTGCTCATGGCCTTCTCTATCACGACGTAACATAGCACCACATTGTCATGATAGAGCGTCTCTATCGCGTACTACACGAAAACTGGCGATTACCGCCAGCGATGCTCACGCCTCAGCGTCGCGACATAGGCGCTATGTAGCGACATAGAGCCCATGTCTGGAACTTTCTATCGCGTGGAGGGTTCACGGTTGTGGCATAAGCAGAAACTTTGTGCGACATCAAATTCTCTGTTCTGGCGTAAACTCTCTTGACGCTGCCCCGAGCTCAATTCAAGACAAGAAAATACTCTATCGCGACTTAAAACCTCTTGTCCAGGCTAAACTCTGTCACAACACAAAAATACTCCGTCGTGACATAAATTCTCTTCGCCTTGGCCAACTTTGTCGTGACATAAAAATATTTTGTCGCGACATAAAAACTCTTGGACTCGACCAAACTCTGCTGTGACATAAAAACATTTTGTCGCAACATAAAATCCCTGTCCAAGGCTAAACTCTGTCGCTACAAAAAAATAATCTGTCGCGACGTAGAAACTCTTGGCCTTGACCAAACTCTATCGCGACTTAAAATGCCTGTCCGCGATAAAGGAAACCCTTTCGAGCGAAACACATTTGCAACATGAGGATGCAACACGACCTCTTTTATTGTAGTCATCTCGGTCTAACACGAAACCCTTTATCGCGATATCGTCACGATAGAGAAACAAAGCAATGTCACAACATGAATATACTATGTCGCGACCAAGCAACTGCTTGTAGCTTGAGAACCATGTCGTGACATAGGACCAAAAACTCCATCGCAACCAAGAAACCCATGTCGTGACCTAAAACTTGCACAAACCTATAATAGCCTTTCTAGCATTTCCTGCACCTCCAGCTTTTTCCTAAGACACTGTAAGTTATTGATGAGTCCAAAAACTCATAAGATTTTTAATCCATTTTTATGAGTATATTACGAGATAAATGTTGATTTGTTTGCAGAAATGTGGATATTTTACTCAAATTTCATTTGCGAGGGAAAATCTGACAAAAGCTAAAGTCTCGTAAAATTAGAATAAACCGGTTCAGTGGTGAAATTCGCGGTGAAAATCGGGGTCGCGACAAGAAGCTTGGTGTTAGTCGGTCAAGTCACGACATCACGAAGGTCGGCTTTGAGGAAGGAAATGGAAGTCTAAAGGGGTGAAGTCGTTGCTTGAAGAGGAAAGTTGCGACCAGAAAAAAATGTGAAAATTCGAGGACTAAAGGCAATATCCAAAAGAAGAAATCCATGTCGCGACATCACTCACGTGTCGTGACACCAATTGAATACCAGGCGAATTAGCGACATCACTCGCGAGGTCGCGGCGTCGATCCCATCGATAAAGCGTAGAGGTCTTCCGCAGTAAGCGAAGTTGCAACTGGATTTTGATGAAGGGCTCCAGTGGGGAATCGCGATATGTTGTTGAAATCGCGGCATGAAAGCGGGAACTAGAGTCTCAACGGGAAAAGTAAAAGTTACGAAGCCACATTAAAAATTTAAGAGCCAGAAAAGGAGATGCGGCACGGAAAGAAGCGAACAAAGTCTTAACGAGCGAAGTTGCGACCATTTAATGATCAAAGACCATAACGATGTCGCGACCACTCATTTAGTCGCGACTGAAGAGAGCTAAGCCAGAAGAAATCGAGTCGGCATCAACTTGAGGTCATGACCTAAAGGAAAGGAAAGGAAGAAATTGGTTGCAACGAGAACTAAGGTTGCGAGCAGGAAAGAAAAGAAATAGGTAGCGAGAATTCATGACATAAAAATATTCAGAAACACCTTAAAAGCGAGAAGACCACCCGAAACACAATTCACGACCAAAAATCAAAATCACAACATGAAGTCATCATACAAACTTGAGATGGGTGGTGCGCAACCTAAAATTGATCATCACAACTCATTTGGAAGAAGAGAAAGGCAGCGATGTCGCGACATGGCGAAGTCGCGACATCAACAACTGAAACACTAAGCAAATAAGGTGTACGACTACAAAAGCGATGCCGACCATTAAATCAAAGCGATTCTGAAAAGCGGTTGCAATAGAAACAAAGGGTCGCGGCCGATCCGCGAAGCGATCAAGAGAAATCCATGTCGCGACATCAACGAGGTCGCGACATAGAACTGATAATTTAGGCTTTTTCTTTGAAATTCACACGAAGCTTTTGATTCTGTTGCGATTCCTTTTCCTGATATAAATATAAACGGTTTTAGAATAGTAAATGCATCGATCTTCACTACCCCGGAAAAAGGAAGGAAGACTGGAGTGTATATAGTTTAGAGTAGATTTTATTTCTTTTCTTTATTTTTAGTTTATTTCTTTTAAGTTTGAATCTGCGTCTTGTCTGTAGACGAGTAGAAAATTTGGATTTTTATTTAAGTTATTTTCTTATTAATACCTAAAATTGCAAATCTAGACAAATTTATGGAGTTCATTTCTTTTCAGTTTTATTGCAATTACAGTGGTTGTACATGATCGGTGCTCCATTTATTAATTCTCAATGCTGTAATTAGAGCGCAGCTTCGCTAGATTTGATTTACATTTAGTTACAGTCTTTCCTGCACAAATATGGAGAACTAATTTGGGTTTGGATTTACTTCTTTGGTGTCGTGGACTAAATTAAGTTCCCGATAGTAGTACCTAATACCGATTGAGGAATGTATCTTGCTGATATCCAGAAATGCCCTCTGCGTGACACGAGAAGACGGAGATTCTGAGTGAGCATTCTTTTACGGGTATGTTCGGCTACCATTGATGAGCTATTGGCGAGCTACGAGTTTTATTTTGATAAATCCCCATTCGCTCATAATTGAAGTTGGAGGGTGTATTTATGATATAAATAATCGGAGAGTTCACCTTAATCTAAAAGGTAAGTTCCCTAACCACCGTGTTGGCTTAGATCTAATCAACGGAGGGACGAACCCGCCAGATTTGGAGGTTGAGCCGCAATTAAGTGGTAGAAACTGCGAAAATCCACGAGAAGGAAAGCAAAAGGTGCGCTATCAGCGGGGAAATAGGTGTGAGTATTGAGAGAGAAAATACGAGGATCTTGCAGAAATTTGGAATCTGAATTAGTGGTTGGATTTGTCTTGAGAGAAACAAAGGGATATCTAACCGGTGAATATGGAGAAATCCAATTCCTAACAATTAGAAATCTTGGACAGAGCCCAGTCCATACGTAGAACGGAACAATGTACTTTAGTCTTTGGAATTGGTATTTCATTGTATTTCACTAATAGCTTTCGTTTCTCACAGGAAACTGATTCAATCCATTCTTATAGGTACAATTTATTTTTATTCATTTACATTTTGTTTTAGCATAGTTTGACAATATTCAATAGTATAGGATCTTTGATTTCTGTCGTTTAGATCAAACTTTCACTATGAATTCTTAGTCCAAATAGTATGGAATTTTAGTAGTTGGAGTAATTGATCTTTAATTCGTTGCCAATCTCTGTGGGAATGATACCTGGACTTACATTCAGATTTTACTACTTGTATGACCTGTGCACTTGCAGTGTAATAGACTTGAACCTTATTTTTAAATCATGAACATTAAGAGAAAACTATTTTATCAAGCAAATTTATCCAAAGTGACATGGATGCAAGAGAAGTGTAAGGTTCTTGTAACTATGTTAATTTGCGGGGTTTTAGTCTATATAAAAAAAGGCAAACAGTTATCACTATGGCCTCGGCATATTAAAGGCAACATAAAAATATCGGAAAAACCTGTCAAACTGTATTAAATAATTCAAAATGAGTTTTATTACAACTCTTCTCTTTTACATAATAAAAAAAGCCATAATTTGGCCTTCTTTACCATTAAGGCCTCATATTAGTTCTATCTCCTGGTGGGCCTCCAACACCTGAAATAATTTTCCCACAATGGGGTGAGCAATGCCCGATGAAATTCTCCCTAAGAGGCTACTCCGCCTAAGTGCATATACGTGCCATAATTTAACATTGCTCGACATTGAAAGCGAAAACATATGAATTTCTATATGAATTCTCTCATGTCATGCTAATGCCCTAAGCCCCCATTAACTCCCTCACAAATGTACACGTCATGTATGAAAAACCTTCATTTCCAAAACAAAAAGATTTTTTTTTTATATTTCCAACTCCTTGAGCAGTCTGCAGCTTAGCTTTATTGAAAGCCATGTGTCTTTAAGGAGTAACAAAATTTTCGAGGTTTTTCATGCATGGCGTCGTACACCTTCCCAACTGCTACGGATGATTAGTACCCAAATAGTGCTGCTGGGCCTGTTTGCCGCGGGTTTTAAGCACTTTTGTGTACTAATCCAACAAATATTGATTGATACATTGAGGTCCCGGCTTTGCTACTAATCACATTTTATGGCTAATTTTGTAAGTTTTGTAGGCCAAATACCTCATTATCTTCAATCCGTTCAAAACACGATGAACGGGCAGATTCGAAGATGCATGTCGAACGGAGAGGAGATTTGGAGCAAAAATTCAGAAGAGAAGGAAGACATAGTGGAAATTTGCGGGTTCTGAAAATTCGCAGCCTCTCTGAATTTTCACGGGTTAAGAGATTTCGCAACAACTACTCCCACTGCCTCTGTTGTTCTGACTTTTTTGACTGCTTTTGTGGTTTTGTACAAATCTACCCTTATGTAATTTTGGTCCCTTTATACATTTTTAATTTCCATAGTCTTGAGCATCTATGCTAAGCTCGGTCGAGCTTATGTATCGATAAACTTTTAGTCCATCGATCGCTCGATAAAATTGGGTGCAGTTTCCCTCCTCCGGCCTGGCTGTATTGATTTTCTCTCCTTTTCCTTCGGCTTTCTTGCACTTTCTCACCATCGAAACACCCTTTGATGATGAAAAATCAAGGGATCTTGGCTGAGCCCCCTCATCCTTGAAGAGGGAAGGCCCACTTTGGGTACAGTTTGAGTAAACTAATTGTTATTTGCATTTCATGTGAGCGTTTATGGTGTTCGTTCACCTTTTCACAATAGGTTTAAATCTTCAAAACATGCCCTCACCAACCTGTATTTGGCAAGCTTTTTAGGTTAAGTGTATACTTATCCGCTAAGATCCGCCCGATACAGTGAGTTGTCTCCTATTAGTTACTGTAGGGTAGGTTTAGGAGGTGTGTTCTCACCGTCTGGCAGCATTTATGCTCATTAAATGCCATTGTTCAATAGGAAAAAATTATAGGGTTTAGGTTTTAAAGCTAAATGAAGATCCCTGGTTCGGGAAATGACTATAAGTCATCCTCCTAACGCGAGAGGACATGTCAGTTGACTTAGTACCCTAAGCCCAATGGTATGAGACTTCAAGGAGTTCTTTTCTAATTTTATTTCAATTTATTTTCAGTTTTGACCATTCGCACATTGTTTTTACACAAATCCTTAAATCCGAAGAGGAAACACCATTTTCAATCCATTGCAACTCTTCTCTCATGAAGAAAACCCATCCCGTTGACCCTAGACCCTTGCTCTTGCAAAGCTGCGCTACGGCTGTAGGAACCCTAGGATACAAATTTTGTTGATTCCGGATCACCCTACTGTGGCACGAATCAACGGACTTTCACCGTTAGATGCATATGTTTGACCAAGAATACATGTCTTTCACCTGAGGGGGTGTCTATCTCTTCTAGCTACTACCTGACACATAATTTCAAATCGTGCGACTCTAGGATGTTGTCCCTTTTTCAAAGCCCACCATTTAAACACCAAACACAGTGTTCTTTCATGTCATGCACTCACACCTATTGCACGCGATGCCCCCGTGCATATGCAATGTAGAATGTCATTGCATGTTCTTTCATGTTACATTCATGATGAGATCTACAAGCAACATTTATGATTCATGGATAATCATATCTACAACATACAATTTACATCCATAATACAACCCATGTAAATACATCAGTTCAACATATATCCACAGGAGTTTTTCACACACTTGCATGTCGTTCGATCAGAATGACACCTGGCTTGGATCTTCATGTTTAGACCTAAAACAATACACACAGTTTAGTATGTCAGTCTATGTCCAGCACTGACACACTACAAAATCATCATACTCAAGCCCGTACTTTCCAGCAATTACATCATGCTTCAAAGCTGCAGTTCTGAGAATAGAAAGGACCTAGAAATTGGTCCATGATTCACCAACATTTTTATCTCAATTGTTCTTGAATCAGCCCCACCATTAGGGCTATGATTAGTGCTCAAAAAGTGCTATTTTGAACCCTATTTATTATAGGTTTTGAGTGCTTTTTGTGTACTAATCATTCTAATTAACCCGATTTGCATATTAAGGTCCCTACTATTCTATTGATCACCTTTTGTGGCTAATTTTGTAGTTTTTGCAAGCTATTTATGCCGAAATTGTTTAGTCGATCCAAGTGAAGAATTAGATCAAACTAAACATTGAATCGGAGACCCGGGAAGGAAAGAGCATTGAAAATCACAATGAAAATGGAGCCTGACCAAAATTTCGCACGTTTGAGAAATTGCTCCTGCGCGCCCTTTGTTCACCTCGATGTATTCACCCGTCGACCTTTATTCGTCATGTTCTCCTTGCTATTTCACGCTTTTGTTGTTTTGTTACAATTTTTATTTCTTCCCATTTATCCTTGTAATAGCTTTTAGTTTAGTTTTTGTAATTTCATATACACTGAGCACCTATATAAGCCTCAGTCTGTAAAACTTACAATCACTTCACTTTTAGCCCTGATAGATGGTGGGCGACATTTTGCCGCCTTCCCTGCTCCATTTTGCTTTCATTTTCTTTCCGCTCTCGGTATCGCCTCCCTTTAGGGGTGACAACTCAAAGGATGTTTGGCTAAGGTCTCGTATCCTTGAAGAAGAGGATTCTTTAGGCTTAGGAAGTAAGGTTTGCATTTGTTCGTTTTCACCAACGGGTTTCGACATTGGTTCCCGAATTTACAACTCTAGGTTAAATCTCTTTGATGTACTTTCTTTGGCCAATACTTGGCAGAAGCTTTTAGATTCAGTGTATTCTTAGCTTTAGATACAACGATATCCATTGGATTTCTATTTACGAGCCTTGGAGGTAGGTTAAGGGTTATAATTTCAACGTAGATGCATCCTCATTGATCAATACTTGGTAATCTTTTGAGGTTGATGGATGCTTATTATTAGATCCTTTATGAGATTCATTAGTTGCCCTTTACAAATCATTGTAGGATGGAGTCAAGGTGATAGATTTTCCTTTGTAGAATATAAAATGCTAAATAATGCTTTCTATCGAAAGGAAAATTATTAGGGTTTAGTTTTATACCTAAATGAGATCAGTTCGAGATTGACTATAGGTCGTCCTCCCGACACGAGGAAATGAACTAGAAGACCTCTTTGCTTGGCCCTATCAATGACCTAGCCGTGACACTTTAAAGGATTTCTTTTACACTTTATTGGTTATTTAGTTTTATTTTCAATTTCCACAACATCTGACACCACACCTTTTACGAACCTTAAAATCGAAAAAATTCACCGTTTGGGCATTGTAAATCATTTGATGCAGAAACCCATCCACGTGTTCGACCCTAGAGCCGCTATCTTGTAGTAGCTTTCTTTACGGTAGTAGGAAGGAATTTAGGATATAAATTTTGTTGATTCGGATCACCTTACTGTTGTGGCACAAATCAAATGGCGGCCAGATTCTGTAGAGTGGATGGTGCCTTAGTGCGAATGATGACACAGTGAACTGCCCCCGTGATCCTCATCACAGAGTTAGGAGTGGGTACTCTAGTATATATATCTTTTTAGTGTTTTCAATGTGTTTAATTTTATTTCATTTTATTTTGTTTTTAGCTAACTTTACCCCTTTTTGGTAGAGTTGTTTTTTTTCTTTGTTTGGTGTTTGCTTTGTTCTTGTTGCAGGGGTTCATGTTCCAGTGGGATAGAGTTTCTCAATCAAGGTTGAATTTGAACTGATGGAAGAGGGCGATGCGATTACCGACATGTAATGGGGCCCAACCTTAGTGCATATATGTCCATGAGGGATTACGAAACCCGACCATGGCAAAGTCCATAACTTCGTGGAGAGGAATCTAAATGAATATAGGTCCGTGAGGACTATAAGAGCGATGGATGAGTTCACCCATATGGTAGTACTTACAACCATAGTTGGGAGAATCACACAAATTCCTCATGGGAACTAAGACCTCCACAGTATGCACCTCCACGAACCTCCGTGTTATGTGACTCCTCGATCTCGGCCACCACGGTCGGTCCTCCCATTTGAGCGAAGCCATTTGGACCTTACCCAGATAGTGGATGACTTTGTGGCAGAGAAGAAGGGGACTAATGCCCATTTGAATCAAAGAATTATCCTTTGTGGAAGACAATTTGAACAAAAAGAGAATTAGATGGAAATTTAGAAAAATGACTTTGAGCATAAATGGGACAACTTGCAAGACTCCGGTGAAAACCTCCTCGATCAGCAACGATGTCCACCCGGAGGGAAGAGTGCCAAGTGACACCATGGTAGAGGGCGTGTCGACAAATGACCACCGAGGAGCTTATAGGGGATTTTATTGAATTGTTTGAAGGGTTGTACGAGATCCTCCATATATGTGTCTTTGTTGTTTTCAGGGAGATGAAAGAAGAAATCCTTCCCTTTATAGCGGGGAGACGGTGGAAAGAAAAGTGGAAGCCCGAGATCTTGTTTGAATCCATTTCCACCAACAACCCACTGCATTGGCCCCTCCCGCGACCAAGTGTACGTTTTATGACCTGAATCACCCACCATAAAGGCCACCCTGATCGCGCCTATCTTTGAAAAACTTGAGAAATTAGTGGCCTTTGTACGAATTTTGCCACTACATCAAAACAATGGTAGCTACATCTGCGTAAGTCAGTGGATGGTTCAGTCTTTGGTTTTGGATTTGGAGCACTCGAACCTCGGCATTTCTAAGCTCCACAGTTCCTACAGCACCAACTGAATGAGACCCGAGCAAGCGGTTTTGAGTGAACAAAGTTCACTCATTTTGTTTGATTTTTCTTATTTTATTTTGTTTTATTCTAGTTTATTTTGATTTCTTTAATTTTCTTTCCTAGATTTTCTCTAATTTTTAAGTTCATCTTTGTTTCTAGCTTGTTTTTCACTTTTATGCGATTTTTCTTAATATTTCTTATATTAATTTTTGGGTTCTATTGAAAATTTTGAAGCGGAATGAAGATCGGGGCTTGATCTAAGAAAAGCAGGGAAATTCGCAATTTTATGAAATTTCGCTAGAATAGCGAAATTTTCGTTATGTGTAGAAATTTCGCTACATAGCGAAAATTAAGCTGTTAGCGAAACGAAGGAGCGAGAGCATTAAAGGAGCAGTTAAAAAAATATTATTATTATTTTATTTTTATCGAAAAAAATTGTCTCTAAAAAAAAAAAACTATTTTGTCTACAAAAAAAATTTGTTTTTTAATTAATTATTTATTTTATTTATTAAAATAATAATAATTTACTTAATTATAAGCGAAATTTTAGCTATGTGAAGCAATTTCTCTACATGGCGAATTGTCGGCTATGCTATCGAAATTTAAACGGCGGCGAAAATTTTAAGCTACTCCCTATTTTGCCTCGATTTTGTTTACGCCCATAACTTTTTCATCAGAACTCAGTTTAGGTGTTTTTAGATGCCAGATTGGAAATCTTAAAGTGTAGAATCAAATATATCCGGAAAAGAACACTTTTGAAATTATTATGAAGGTGTAATTTTCAAAATGATCTAATTGGTCACTTTTTACCTCTCATTTCTTCTCCTAACTTGTTTATTTGAAGCCCAAACGAAGTGAATAAGGTGTCGATGGAAAGCTTGCGAAGTATCCTATCCAAAAAAGATCACATCTCATCAAGGAGGTAACACTTCCTTCCCTAACTTTCCAATCCGAACCCATTGCGGACAATGAGACATTTGGTTGGGGGGGAGAGTTAGCGAAGGAAGTGGCTTTTGCATTTATGTTTTGTTACTATTTTGAAATGACCCGTTTGTGATGTTCGATGGATTATTGATTTTCTTTTTCGTGAAGGCACATTTATCTTATACAACTTATTTTTTCAAAAGCGCACCCATTTTTTTGTGTTTTGCCTAACACATGGTTAAAGTTGAAGCCTTGTCGATCTGCTGATGTTAGATTGGTTCCATTGCCTAGTTAAGTGGACGATTAGTTGAACTCTTGTTGCTTTTGACCATTTCTACCTTTACTAATCACACAGGAGCACATGGAGTTTCTTGATAACACAGAAAAGCGCCCACAACCTCTAAACGCTGCAATAGCCTACCCTAATAGTTTTGTTGACCACCTTTAATAGGTTAAAGGGCCCCAGCCAGATAGAAGACGATGTGTCTTCCCGAAATAAAAGAAGTGAAGAAAAAGAAAAGAAAGAAAGAAAGAAAGAAAAAGCAAAAGAAAAAGAAAAGAAAAGAAGAAAAATTGCAGCAGCTTTGCCTTGAAACCGACACGGTCAGAAGTGCATATGGCGAAAGCCTTTAAAAACCTTAGATACTAAGTCATTTGGTTGGGAGCCCTTAGACTTAGTGCTCGCTGCAATTGGATGGGTGAAGTTTAGCAAGTTGTAGGTCTTCGGAGTTTTGAAATCATTCGAATTAAGGGTGAGCCTAAAGGTTAGTGGTCGAAAGATCCTTATTACTTGGTGCCCTAAGCCTTAATTGGTTGGGAGTCATCGGTAGATCTCCGTTAGATGGACTTTGGTGAGGTCGATTCCTCAGCATTGCGCCCCTACAACACAAAAAGAGTTGTGGAATAAGAGTGGGTCCTGATCTATTCAGGTTGGTTAGTGTCCTAGGTGCGGTAATGCTTAGGATTTGGGGGGGAAAGTGCAGTTTGCGGAGTTTATTGTTGAGGCGATCAAGCGAACACTTAGATTTAGTGGGAGTTCCACGGTTGGAGTCATCGAGAAGGATGCTCTTTTGATACTCCATTTTATGGCATTCATTCTCTCGAAGATAGTTATTAGACTAAGTTTCGGTAATTCTCATTGAGGGTTAGGCATTACTTCTTCACAACCTTTTTGAAATACCATTTTTGTGAACATTATTTTGTTATCGTTTTGTATGCTCTCTCTTTCTTTCTTTCTTTCTTTCTTTCTTTCATTGCACAGGGACCCCAGTAATGTGTAGGTTAGAGTGTGTGATTAGTGCTCGAGATCTTATTTTAGACCTATTTATTATAGGTTTTGAGTGTACCGTGTACTAATCATTCTAATTAACCCCGATTTTCACATTATGGTCACACAATATTCCTGCGATCGCATTTTGTGGCTGGTACGTAGTTTTGCAAGAAGCTATGGCATGCTAAGGTGTTGAGTCGATCAAGCCGTGAAGAATTCGAGTCAAACTCGACGTACGGTCGAGAGACGAGAATGAAGAAGAAGCGAGGAAAATGCAACAAAATGGAGCACAACCAAAATTTCGCATGTTTGAGAAATTGCTCCTGCCTGCCACTGTTAACCTCCCAGCCACTATTCACCCCTCCGGCACTGTTCATAATGTTCTCCTGCTATTTCACGCTTTTGTTGTTTTTGTTACAATTTTTTTGTTTCTTCCCATTTTATCCTTGTAATAGCTTTTAGTTTTAGTTTTTTTTGTAATTTCATATGCGAGCACCTATATAATCCTCGGTCTGGCCTGAAACTTTGTCCTTCATTTCTTTTGGTAATAGACGATTGGCGACATTTGCCGGCTGCTTCCCTTTCTCCATTTTCTTTCATTTTCTTTCCCTTTCATTTGCCAAACACTCCTAACTGAGGATGACAACTCGAAGGATGTTTGGCTAGATCCATATCAGCGAAGAAGAGGGTTGCTAGGCTTGGGAAGTAAGGTTTGCATTTTGTTCCCCTGTTTTCACGAGTTTAAACATTTGGTTCAAATTTACAACTCTAGGTTTTAAATCTCTTTGATGTACTTTCTTTGGTGATACTTAGCAGAAGCTTTTAGGGTTCGAGTGTATTCTTAGCTTTGGAAGTACAGTATCCATTAGTTGCTATTCTGAGAACCTTCCGGAGTAGGTTAAGGGTTATATTTTCCTTTGTAGATGCATCCTCATTGATGATACTTAGCGGTAATCTTTTAAGGGTTAGTGGATGCTTATTATTAGATCGAGATTCATTAATTGCCCTTTACGAATCATTGTAGGATGGAGTCGAGGTGATAGATTTTCAACAGCAAGGAACCATAAATGCTAAATAATGCTTTCTATCAAAAGGAAAATTATTAGGGTTTAGTTTTTATACCTAAATGAAGATCCGGTTCGGGAATTATTGACAAAGTCGTCACCACGACACGAGGAAATGAACGAAGACCTCTTTGTAACCATCAACCCAACATTGACACTTTAAGGATTTCTTTTACACTTTATTTTAGTTTATTTAGTTTTATTTTCAATTTCCACAACATCGACACCACACACTTTTGAACCTTAAAATCGAAAAAAATTCACCATTTGAGCTGTGTAAATCATTTGATGCGAAGAAAACCCATCCTGTGTTCGACCCTAGGTATTTATCTCTTGTAGTAAGCACCTTTCTGTTAGTAGGAGGAATTTAGGATATAAATTTTGTTGATTCAGATCACCTATTGTGCCGCAAATCAAATGGCGCCGTTCTGCAGGATGGTGCCTTAGTGCGAAGATATTGACACGATGAACATACAGTCTCGTCACAAGTTAGGTGAATTTTCTAGGTATATATATCTTTAGTGTTTTCAGTAATGTTTAATTTTATTTCATTTTATTTGTTTTGCTTCTTTACCCCTTTTGGTAGAGTTGTTTTTTTCTTTGTTTAGTGTTTACTTTGTTCTTGTTGCGGGGTTCATGTTCAGTGGGATAGAGTTTCAATCAAGGTTGAATTTGAACCCCTGATGGAAGAAGACGATGCGGTCGACATGTGGCGGGGGAGTAACCTAGTGCATATATGTCCATGAGGGATCTGAAGCCAGCCATGGCAAAGTCGCCTTCGTGGAAGTCTAAATGAATATAGGTCCGCGGGGACTATAAGGAAACCAATGGATGGAGTTCACCATATGGTAGTACTACAACCATAGTTGGGAGAATTTTGAATTCCTCATGGGAACTAAGACCTCCCGCAGTATGCACCTCTGAACCTCCATGTTATGCTTCAACTCCTCGGTCACCTCAGCCACCACGGTCGAGTCCCTCCATTTGAACAAGCCATTTTTTGGACCTTACCCGGATAATTGGATGACTTTGTGGCAGAGAAGAAGGGGACTAATGCCCATTTGAATCAAAGAATTGTCACTGTGGAAGACAATTTGAACAAGAAATTAGATGGGCTGAAAAATGACTTTGAGCATAAATGGGACAACTTGCAAGACTCCATTGAAAACCTCCTCAATCATGACAACAGTAATCCCGCAGGAAGAGTGCCAAAGTGACACCATGGTAGAGGAGCGATTATCGTATGACCACACCCGGGGCTTATAGAGGGTTGTTGAATTGTTTGAAGGGTTATGCGAGATCACACCATATATGTGTCTTGTTGTTTTTCAAGGGAGATGAAGAAGAAATCCGCCGCTATAAGCGGGGAGGCGGTGGAAAGAAAAGTGGAAGCCCCGAGATCTTGTTTTGAATCCATTTCCACCAACAGCACTACCGATGGCCCCTCCAGCCGACCGAGTGCGTTTGCGACCTGAATCACCCACCATAAAGGCCACCCCATCACTTTGCTATCTTTGAAAAACGAAATTAGTGGCCTTTATGCAATTTTGCCACTACATCAAAAGCGATGGTAGGCTACATCTGCATGGCATAGTGGATGGTTCGGGTGTTGGTTTGGATTTGGAGCACTCGAACCTCGGCATTTCTAAGCTCCACCAGTTCCTCTAGCACCATTGGACAAGACCTGAGCAACTGGTTTGAGTGAACAAAGTTCACTCATTTTTGTTTTGATTTTTCTTATTTTATTTTGTTTTATTCTAGTTTATTTTGATTTCTTTAATTTTTCTTTCTAGATTTTCTCTAATTTTTAAGTTCATCTTTGTTCTAGCTTGTTTTTCACTTTTATGCAGTTTTTCTTAATATTTCTTATATTAATTTTTGCAGTTCTATTGAAAATTTTGAAGCAGAATGAAGATCAGGAGCAATCTAGAAAAACAGGGGAAATTTCGCAATTTTAGCAAAATTTCGCTAGAATAGCGAAATTTTAAATTATGTGAAAATTCGCTATATAATTAAGCTATTTAATGTGAAGGAGCAAGGTGATGAGAGCAGTTAAAAATATTATTATTATTTTTATTTTATCAAAAAAAATTGTCTATAAAAAGCTATTTTGTCTCTAAAAAAATTTGTTTTTTTAATTAATTATTTTATTTTATTTATTAAAAAATAATAATAATTTCGCAATTATAGCGAAATTTTCGCTATGTGAAGCAATTTCTCTACATAGCGAATTGTCGCTATGCTATCGAAAATTGGCAACCGGTAATTTTCCTTCTCCCTATTTCCTCGATTTTGTTTAGCCCATAACTTTTCATCCGAACTCCGTTTTAGGTGTTTTTGGTACCGTTGGAAATCTTAGAGAGTGTAGAATCCAAATATATCCAGAAAGAACACTTTTGAAATTATTATGAAGGTGTAATTTTCAAAATGATCTAATTGGTCACTTTTTACCTCTCATTTCTTCTCTACAGCTTGTTTTATTTGAAGCCCCGAGCGAGAGTGAATAAGGTGTCGATCGAGCTTGCGAAGTAATCACCTCCAAAAAGATCACATCTCACATCAAGGGGTAACACTTCCTTCCTAACTTTCAATCCAGAACCCATTACGGACAATGAGACATTTGGTTGGGGAGAGTTAGCGAAGGAAAATGGCTTTACATTATGTTTTGTTACTATTTTGAGTAAGCCCATTTTGTGATGTTCGGTGGATTGTCTGATTTTCCTTTCGTGAAGGCGACATACTATACAACTTATTTTCCGCGCACCCATTTTTTGTGTTTTGCCTAACACGTAGTTTAAAAAGTGAAGCCTTGTCGATTCTATTGATGTTAGATTGGTTCCATGCCTAGTTAAATTAGACGATTAGTTGAACTCTTATTTGCTTTTGACCATTTTCTTCTACCTTTAGCTAATCACACCGCAGGAGCACATCGGGTTTCTTGATAACTTTGAAAAAGAAAGCTTCAACCTCTAAGCCTTGCAATAGTACCCTAGTTTTGTTATTATATTTAATAGGTTAGGGCCCCCCCATGAATAGAAGGCGATGTGTCTTCAGAAATAAAAAGAAGTGAAAAGAAAAGAAAAAGAAAGAAAAGAAAGAAAAGAAAAAGCAAAAGAAAAGAAAAGAAAAGAAGAAAAGTGCGGCTTTGCCTTGAAGGCAGAGCACGGTCAGGGTATATGGCGAAAGCCTTTAAAACTAGATACTAAGTCATTTGGTTGGGAGCCACTGGAGCTTAGTGCTCATTACACGGGTGGATGGGTGAAGTTTAGCAAGTTGTAGGTCTTGGGTTTGAGGAAATCATTCGGATCTGGGGTGAAACCTAAAGAGTTAGTGGTGAAAGATCCTTATTACTTGGTGCCCTAAGCCTTAGTGGTTGGGGAGTCATCGGTAGATCTCCGTTAGATGGACTTTGGTGAGGTCGATTCCTCAGCATTGCGCCATACAACCACAAAGGTGTGGAATAAAGGTAGTCTGATCTATTGAGGTTGGTTGTAGTGTCTAGGTGGCGATAGTAAGCGGTTGGAAAGTGCGGTTTGACGGAGTTTATTGTTGAAATTTGATAAACGAGCACTTAGATTTTGGTGGAGTTCTGGTTGAGTCATCGAGAAGGATGCTCTTTTGATACTCCATTTTATGGCATTCATTCTCTCAAAGATAGTTATTAGACTAGATTCCGGTAATTTCTCATTGAGGTTGAGCATTACTTCTTCACAACCTTTTTGAAATACCATTTTTGTGAACATTATTTTGTTATCGTTTTGTATGCTCTCTCTTTCTTTCTTTCTTTCTTTCTTTCTTTCATTGCTAAGGGACTAGTAATGTGTAGGTTGGGGTGTGTGATTAGTGCTCAAAAAGTGCTATTTTGAACCCTATTTATTATAGGTTTTGAGTGCTGCCATTAATACTAATCATTCTAATTAACGATTTTCACATTATGGTCCCTATTCTTGATAGCATTTTGTGGCTAATTTTGTAGTTTTTGCAGAAGCTATGTATGCTAAAATTGTTGAGTCGATCAAGCACGAAGAATTAGTCAAACTCGGCGTGCGGATCGGGGCCAGAATGAAGAAGAGCGGCATACAACAAATGAACCTGACCAAAATTCCGCATGTTTGAGGTATACGCTGCCCATTTGTTAACCTCCAGCCCATTTATTCACACTCCGACACTTTGTTCATAATGTTCTCCTGCTATTTCACGCTTTTGTTGTTTTTGTTACAATTTTTTTGTTTCTTCCCATTTTATCCTTGTAATAGCTTTTAGTTTTAGTTTTTTTTGTAATTTCATATACACTGAGCACCTATATAATCCTCAGTCTGTACAAACTTGCAATCACTTCATTTTTGGTAATAGACGGTGGGCGGCATTTTGCCCGCTGCTTCCCCCTTTCTCCATTTTCTTTCATTTTCTTTCCCCTTTCTCGGCTGCCAAACACTCCTTTGAGGATGACAACTCAAAGGATGTTTGGCTAAGGTCTCATATCCTTGAAGAAGAGGGTTGCTAGGCTTGGGAAGTAAGGTTTGCATTTTGTTCCCTTTGTTTTCCACGCGACGAGGTTTCGGCATTTTGGTTCCCAATTTTCAACTCTAGGTTTAAATCTCTTTGATGTACTTTCTTTGGTCAATACTTGGCAAGCTTTTAGGGTTAGTGTATTCTTAGCTTTAGATATAGCGATATCCATTAGTTGCTATTCCTGAGCCCCTTTGGAGGTAGGTTAAGGGGTTATGTATTTTCAACGCCAGATGCATCATCATTGATCGATACTTGGTAATCTTTTGGGGTTCGATTGGATGCTTATTATTAGATCATTTGAGATTAGATTTAATAGTTGCTATTTACAGATCATTGTAGGATGGGTCAAGGTGATAGATTTTCCTTTGTAGGAACCATAAATGCTAAATAATGCTTTCTATCAAAGGAAAATTATTAGGGTTTAGTTTTTATAGCCCGAAGTAAGTCGGTTGAAATTGACTATAGGTCATCCTCCCGAGCACGAGGAAATGGGCAGGGACCTCTTTGTAACCACTATCAACCCGACCTAGCAGCCCAAACACTTTAAGGATTTCTTTTTACACTTTATTTTAGTTTTATTTAGTTTTATTTTCAATTTCCACAACATCTGACACCACACACTTTTGAACCTTAAAATCTAAAACAAATTCACCATTTTGGGCCTATTGTAAATCCATTTAGTACGAAGAAAACCCCATCCACGTGTTCGACCCTAGAGCATTTATCTGCGTAGCTTTGCTCTGATGGTAGGAGGAATTTAGGATATAAATTTTGTTGATTCGAGGTCACCCCTGCGTAGCCTGAATCGGGCTACACCCTCATGGCCATCAAATGACCCTAGACGGGTAACTAGCGTAGCGAAATACAGCTCTTGGGTTGGCCAGCTCCGGATCACAGTATCTACACGATGCTCTCGTTGCGTAGATAAACTTTGCCTCTTGGTCCAATGAGTTTTGATCGTCACTTTGTCGGAGATCTAAGGAAGTTTCTGTTCCTTCCTTTCTTTTCCCCTTTTTCTTTTTCCTTTATTTCCATCTTTCCCTTCATCCGTTCTTATCCACTACTTGATCTTTCTTTAGGGGTGTGACGCATGGCTTCCATGTGTCCCCTTTTGTATTGCCTTTTGGTGACAAGTGTGATCTATGGCACTTAAACCACTCATTGATCTTTTCAAGACCACACATGGTCTCACCATGTGGCATTTTCCACATATCCCTATTTTAAGTCATGATGCCATTTGGTGACGTGCCACAAGTTGTCATGCCATTTACCAGTCTCACCTTGAATTACTTGAAATTCTAAACACCTCAAAATTAAAACAGTCGTCGGGGTAACTAAACTCCGCGAGGCGGAATTTATTGATGAAGATACATTCTGTCCCAGAGGTGTGAGAATTTCTAGATTTCCCACCTGTACTATAGCGACAAATTACCGTTTTGCCTTTTTTCAGAAAAAATTATTTTTTCTTAGGTTTTACATAATGTCTCTTAAGTCCTTATGTTGATAATTTACCACTTATCCTTTGTATTTATGTAAAAATTCCAATTATATCCTTTTTCACGATGATCAATATTAATTTCCAAAAATTCAAATTTGACTTATATTATCCCCTAACACGTCATAAAACTACTAGGGTATAATTCGAGGTGTTACATGTTCCACCATTGTCCAAACATCAAGGACTGTGTTCAAGAACGCATACATATGTTTGTCATCTTATAAGGGCATCAATCCGTGCAAGAATATTTTTAGTCAAGATAAATGACTTTGTAATAATTTTTTTTTTTGTAGCAATAAATGCTTCCTGTAATTGATTTGCAAGAATTTTTAAATGCATGCTTATTAGAATATATAGTTCAAATTGATTTTGTATGAGCATCAAGATAAGACATAGTAGTCACATTCCAAGTAATTTTTAAATATTATTCTAAAATAAACTTTTCTTCCCTTAAGGTTGGAAAATACTCTCACTAAATTATTGACAATGTGCAAAGTAAGTTGTAAAACACATCTTCTATATCTTCGAGAAGGGTTTAAGATACCTTACGATAGATGGATAATCAAAACATACATAAATCCTAAATCTTCCTTGGAGGGCAATTTTAAATGTAGGTGCAATTGATGCATATATTGCGTAACTCAGGATTCATAATTAAAAAACATTTGGTTATTTTCCAAGTACGCAAAAATACGTAATTTAGTTTCAATAGTAATGTTCGAGCTATTAATTAGAGTTGTTTGATGAGGGATTTTGCAAAACCATTTTGAACATGAGTATCAGTAATAGAAAATATTTATCCCTATAAACATATAGTAGTCAATGAATGCTTAAGAAGCAAATTCACCATTATTATCAAGACGTATTATCTTGATTAAATAATTTAGAAATTATGCTTTAATTTGATCTTGTGCTAGGAGCCTAGATAATGCGAAATTATGTGTAGACAAGACACAAACATATGGGTACAGAATGGATGCATCTATTAAGATCATAAAATAACATAATGATCACATAGTGGATGGGAAGACATACATGTGGTTCCATGTATTATTTATAAATTGATTGGTGACTACGACATGACTTTAGTTAAAATATGGTTTGAATATCACTTTAACTTGTGAGTAGGGTGACACATGGGTGTTTACGGGCGAAAGAATCTTGTGCTTCTTTAGTGCGTGTTTTATTATTTGATGCATCACTAATGACTCTGAATAAATTAGCTAATCATGCTAAAGGATATATATTTTTGGCTCATTGAACTTTTCGCTTATTGAACTTTTGGCTCATAACAATATATAACTTAATAGGTTTTATAGATGTATATATGATAAACCTAAAAGAGAGAGTCAAGAGTTATTCCATTATAAGCTTTTGGCTAGAAATAATAGGAGTAACATAAAGATATTTTAAGTTATCTTCATTTGTAGTTTTAATATTTTAAGGATATCTTTAGAACTAAGGAATTTTTTTCTAGATTTATAAGAATATAAAACATCATTTACATGGTATCTTGTTTCGTGTAGTGCCATTATGTAAAGTATTCTACAGTCTTCAACAAAGTTTATAGTTTCAAATATGGTACTTACATTGACTTTTATTAAGATTAATTTGGTTGGTTGTACAATTTATTAGAATTTCTCCATCAATCCTCGCTCATTTTAAGACACTTTATAAATAATTTATGTAAAACTTTTATTTAATCAAACAAATAATTATTTTTAAATAGCTTAATAATAAGAATGAATCTTAAATAGCTTTTTCCATATAAAAATTTGCACATAATATCTAATAATGATTTATGCATAGCTTTTAACTCCAACAAAGAAAAATAATTTTCTTATGGCTTCTCATTATATAAAACATATGAACAAAATAAACACTAATTAGATAAGTAAGATTTATGTTATATTTCAGTTTGTATTAATAATATCTTATAAAACGAAAAACAAACTAACGAAATGTAAACTATATAGTAGAGAAATAGGGAGAAGCTTGATGAGAAAAGCTGTATGTGACGACTAGCTTCAGAGTCAGGTGTGCATATTAACACACTTGAAACACAGTGTATCTCGCATCATGAGACCCATAAGTGAGTAAAATGACCCAATAGGGCCCATCATCCATACTCGTCCATACAGTTACAAAACCATGCATTTCTATAGACTCAAGAGTTATTACATCAATCTTAATACAAAACATATATTAAAACTAGTCAGTTCTAATATATACACAAAACATGAATCATGGTCACGGTCACGGCGAAACTTCATAATCCATTTATCTAAGGAGTGCGAATGCACTTTGAATACACATGGGGATCCCACTGACGGGGTGAGCAATCTTGATAGTTGAATTCTCCTATGAGGGCTACTCCACGCCTAAAATGCACATCTATTGGCACATCCATGACATCACATTCCATACGATTCTGATGCATACATGGAATGGTTACCTCGTGTGCATGAACTATTTCCATACATACCACAGTCGCTCCAGAGCTCCCTCGCACATGCACCTATGCCCGAGTGTGGCGGCCGTCCTTGATAATGCCAATGACACCCAAATGCCGAGCCTTTTATTCACCAGCACCCAATACAGTTGCCAGTGGTGGCCATCCCACGATCAATCCAGACTCCTATCACTCAACTCTAGGTCTAAGTGATAAACATGATCGTGTGTTTTCTTTTGGGCAACAGAAATTTTTGGCTTACACCATGGGTCTTTAACACCCATACAAAACCTTTTCGGATAGTATCGCGGGTCTCTCACACCCATGCAAAACCTTTTCGGATAGTACCACGGGTCTCTCACACCCATTCGGGTCTCTCACACCCATGTAGGACCTTTCGGATAATACCATGGGTCTCCTACACCCGAGTTCCAGGGACGCCCAATGCACATTAATTATTTCTCATTTTATAATTTGAACTATGAGTCTTTGTTGGACGTAGTCCCAAAGACAAACTCAACCCACATTCACCAAGAGTGGTGAACAACCTTCTGGAGTAAGCCCACTGACTCAGCTAGCGATGTCAGTGCATGAATCTGACAGTACTAATTCATATATCCAATTCCAATGGATCACACATAATAATATTTTCATATAATTCAAACATTCATGTTAACACATCAATTAGCATGCATTAACATATCATTTCCTATACACATTTCAAGCCATTCAATTCAAGCAATGACATGCAAGCAAAACACATGGACGAATTTCAGTCCAACCATCAATCCGGACTTTAGTAGTCATGTGATGCGTGGGCTGTCCATGGACAACCCTCATCAAGCTTGTCGGTTCCACTTCTTTAGGACCGAAATCCATGGCCATTTCCGGCCTCACAACACCCAAAACCATTTTCATGGCCTTTTAAACAAAGAATATCCAACTAGGAGAAGACCCCTACCTCTTGGAGTTGTTGAAACTCCACAATAACGGTACCCACGCGTAGCCCTTGCAGTGGGGATCAGCGTTGCCTCTTGTCTCACCGAAGTTTGATGGATCGATCATTGGGAATCACAGAGAGTGAGGCTTACTCACTCATAATTTCTCATTTCTCTTTCCTCTTTCTTTTCTCTCCCTATTTCCCTCTCTTTTCCCCATCCAATCGGTTGGGTCAAGTTGGTCAAGAGAACTTGTCCTCCCACTTGCCAAGTGTCAACCTTCCATTGGTTGACTTGGATTTCCTTATCCTCTTATCCATCTACCATGGATTCTCATCCACTCACAAGGTGCCATGTGTCTTCTATGGCCCCACACTTGAGCTCATGTTTGACTCATTCTGCACACAACACGTGGCACCTCTTGAGCCACTCACAATGTGCAAAGTGTCCCGTACCACTCCCAGTGCCTCAAAAGACGTGAAATTCCAACTATCTCTGAATTCAACGAAATTCGACGTGGTAGCTAGATTTCGCGAGACGATTCAGACGGTGAAGTCCGTTTCGTCATCCGAGATCTAGAAAAATTCCGGATTTTGATCGAAATTACCATTTTACCATTTTTCAAAAAATTAGAATATTATGAGGTCTTACACTGTAGCACCCCAACTCCAAACTCAGAGCTTTATTGTCAATTCACATATATGGCTCTAAAACCACACTTGTAAATGACACCTTCAAAATTTTTGCTTATGAATCTTGTTTATTTCTACTTCATAAGAATAATAATTTCCAATGACATGAACTCTTCCTTAAAGTATAACAATATATATAATTAAGCTAACATCTTCCAAAAAGATAAATTCTCCAAAGCTATTAATCTCAAAACATAACATTTTAGCAACATAAATCCTTCAAATGAAAGTTTACAAACATTCAATTCCAAAACAACAAAATAGTCCAATAATTGTAAATCTTCCAACAAGATACTAATTGAAAATATTTTTCAATTCTCATCACTACCTACCCAGCATCACTCATCGCTAAGTTCTAAGGTACCTGAAAATGATCAATAATAAGAAGTGAGCTAAAAGCCCAATAAAGATTTTTAATACAGTTTCATGGATCAAGTAACTTGGAATTCTCAAAATTGGAGATATAACATATTTTTCTTTTTCTCAAAAATCCCATAAAATCATTGAATACAAGAAAATAAGACATAAATATATTTCAAACTAATGTTCATCATATTTTCTATTTCTCAAACAATTCCATATCATAGTCAATCCACTAATTTTTGTTTTTCAAAAAAAAAAAAAACATATACTCATGATTTTCATAAGTATTTATTTCAAATAAAATGTCAACTATTCTAAGTAATTGACGAGGGTCATTTTGTCAACTACTATAACCCATTGATTGGGGCCGTAGTTGTCAAGTTTATACCTATTAACCGGGGCCATATTTTTCAAGTTTATACCCATTGACATGGGCCATATTTGTCAAGTTTATACCCATTGATAGGGGTCATATTTGTTAAGTTTATACCTATTGACAAGGGCCATATTTGTCAAGTTTATACTCATTGACAGGGGCCATATTTTTCAAGTTTATACCTATTGACAAGGGCCATATAAACCAAAGTAAAATATTTCTTCATATTTCCAATTTCCTGATTCGTGCCCTAGTAGGGTATTAATCAACAAAATTTATAACCTAATACCTCATACTAGCGTAGCATAGCTACTATAGTATAGTGGTTCTAGGATCGTCCATAGATATGGGTTTTCTTAGTGGAAATGACTTACAGTGAGGCTTATACTGGTGATTTAATTTTGGATATTGGGGTTGTGATAAAAAGAGTTGGTTTTGATGGTTAAAACTGAAAATAAAATGGATAAAAATATGGAAATAAGTCCCTTGAAGTATCAGGTCACTAGGCTTAGGTTCCTTAGGAAAACGAGGGGTTTTCCAGGTCTTTTCCTTGCATTAGGGAGGATAACATATAGTTATCTCCCGAATCGATTCTTCATTTAGCTATAAAAACTAACCCTCATTAAATATCTTTGAAAAAATGGCATTCACTGCCCATTAATGGTCTCAGTCAATAAAAACATGTCTCCTTGACTCAACTTCCAATAGTTCGTAAGTGATAGCTAACGAACATCACTGGATCTAGCATTAAGTATCAGTAGACCACAGCTTACAAATATTAACCATTCCAAAGGTGAATCGAGGATCAACCTAAGGGTCCAGAAGGTAAGAACATTATTGACGATTAATACACTGCTTCAAAGCATGAAAAACCCTTGGTTTGCCTGGGTTCCTTTACTTGGGTGCCTTTTACTTCCAAAGGAAGGAGGGGTTTTTAGCCACTCATCCTTTGAGAAATCATCCTCAGAGCATTTGGCTAGTGGGAAAGAAGAAAAATGAGAGAAAAAGAAAGAAAGCGAGACAACAACTCTCACCCGACCAAATTTTGCATTGTCCTCGTGTGGTTTAGGAGAATCTTAAAGGAGGAAGTGATACCTCCTCAGTAGGTCTGAGGGGTGGAATCTCATCCCTCATCATGAGCGTGTGAACTAGAGGATGATCAGTTGGTAGAGCGGTGAAAGGCTGCTTCAGTGGAATTTAACAGGAATGGATTCACCGAAGTTGTTGGAGAGTGAGTCTGAAGAATTTGCTTTGCTAGAGATTGCTCGAGATGCTGATGGAGCTGTAGGTGGTAGAGTTTCTGAGTGCAATGTTCCTCCATAATAGTGTCAATTAGGCACACTTCCTCTGGGCCTTCTTCCTCTGGATGAACATGCTTTATGTTTAAATGAAAGATGTTAAGCTCCATTGTCATGTTGCCGAAGGTGAGTTGCATGACCCCATTCCTATAGTTGATGATTGCATTTGGTGTAGCAAAGAATGGTCTCCCGGGTATGATAGGCACATAATTGGCTTGGTATCGAGAACAACAAAGTCCACCATATAGTAGAACTTATCCACCTTCACCGAAACATCTTCAACTATGCCTTTAGGAATTTTCACGAATCTATCTGCCAAAGATACGGTGATGGTGGTGGGCTTCAACTATCTCAATCCCAATTGCTTATACACTAAGTAAGGTAACAAGTTTACTCTAGCTCCCAGATTGACAATGCTTTTCTACAGAAGTTCCCCCAATTTTCACTGAAATGGTAGGACACCTTGGATCTTTGTACTTCATTGGAGTCTTGCACTATATGATGTCACTCACCTGCTTTGTAAATAAGGCTCCCTTATTCACATTCAGTCCTCTCTTTACAGTGCACAAGTCTTTTAGAAATTTGGCATATGTTGGGACTTGCTTGATCATATCTAGAAGAGGAATATTAAGTTTCACTTGCCTCAGCACTTCAAAAATCTCAAATGAGTTGTTCACTCCCTTTTTACCTCTAAGTGCTTGAGGGAATGGTGGAGGCATACTCTTTTTCATCATGTCTTCTTTAATCATTATCATCTCTGGCTCCTCATTTTCTCCTTCTTTGGTTCATTAAGAGGCTTAGGCATTGGCTATTCAACTTTCCTACCACTTCTCAAGGTGATAGCGCTTTCACCTTATCAATCTTAGGAGTAGGTTCCCTTTGGAACTAGCTATCTGGTGGACTCTTTTAGGATTTTCTTTGGGTTTGTGGGAAATTTCCCATTTTCTAACGCAGTGTGATTGAAGTGAGCCTCGAGATGGAGTCTTTATAGGTTAATACATTTTTTGAAGTAATGTTATTTTAGACCCGTCTATTCTTTTGTTCAAAGTGCTCCATAGTATCAATTCTACGATTCAAGCGAGCATTGGCCAGCTTTATGCTCTTCCTGAAATCACCCACCGGTTTGCTCCCGGGTTTTATAAGGCTTGCCAGCGATTCATGCCATAGTGGGTGTACAAAAATCAACAATGTTATATCCACAAAACTCCCTCTTTAGCCGTAGCCTAGCTCTTTGTAGTATAGTGGCTATAGGGTCGAACTCAGGGATGGGTTTTCTTCGTGCAAAATGATTTACAGTTGATTGAAAATGGTGATTTCACTTTGGATTTGGGGTTTTCTTGTAAACGATGCAGGATTGATGGTTTGGCAGCGCAGAATGTAGTGAAATAAAGTGTAAAAGAACTCCTTAAAGTCTTGGGCCACTGGGCTTGGGGTTATAAGGCAAATGAAATGTCCTCGGATCCTTTTCCTCGCGTTGGGGAGGATGACCTATAGTCATTTCCCGAACCGGATCTTCGTTTGGCTATAAAAACTGAACCCTAAAAGTTTTTCTCATAATATACAACATTTATTAACCATTAATGTTTTGAGCCCGGTGCTTGGTCCTTGATCTAAGCTGCGAGAGGCAAATAAATGGCAACTAAGTGAGCATCGGTGGATTTAGCAATAGTATCCACTTTGAGCCTTAAAAGCAATCTTGGCGATGGTACATCCGCGAAAGTTTAAACTGCGTGAATCACGAAACATATATGACAATAAATGCTGCGTTAGCAGCAGAGAGAATGATGTTTTACCTCAAAGAACCTTGACCTAAGTGACCCTCTTCTTGAGATGAGGAGGGTTTAGCCAAACATCCCCTTGGGGTTGTCATCCTCGAGGTGTTTGGTAGAGTGAAAGAATGTAAAAAGGAGAAAATGAGAAAATCACGGCGGGAGAGGCTGAGCTTTTGCAGCTAATTTTATTGATTGATAGTGATTGTTGATTTTGAGCGTTTGAGGCTTATATATTGCTCGAGTCAAGGAAATTACAAAGCGTATGAAACAACAAAGAATTGGTGAGGATGTTTGGGAAAAAATCAACGATCAAAAGTTGGTGAAGCGGCCAAACGGGGCTTGGTCTGAGAATTTATGACACTGCGAAATTTGGCGGAGTTCTTGAATTATGACTCTTCTGAAACCTCTGCCTTGCTCCCCTCCTTCTATTTTAGCTCAAGAATTGCCTTGACTTATAAATCGGCCGAGTTCGACCCGAGGTTCTTAGTATTTGGTCGACTCACGTGGTATCAGGTATATTGGCTTGCAAGAGCTACAAAAAATAACCCTGAAATATGATCGAGTAGTATGGTACGGGACGGCCTTGGTGTGTCGATTGGGTTATTTAAGTTAGATTAGTACACAAAAGTGCTCAAAAACCACGACCCAATGCAACGGGGCTGAAATATAGCTATTTGGGCGATAATCACTCCCCACGACCGACGTATTGCTGGTCCAGCAAGCGGTGACAAAAGAAGGAAGAAGCGGGCCAAAGTTATACTCGTGAGGAATGGTATTCTCCAAAAGTATGGATGAAATGACTGCCCTACCTAAGTGAATCACAGACCTAACGCCTTAACCTCTCGGAAAATTATCTGAACAGAGTTTGAAAATTATCAGCGAGGAATCGACTGAAGAGCTACGAAATCAGTGTTTATGGTCGGTTTTGAGATGCCTGCTAATTACTCTCTGACCAAGCTACGCAAGACCTAGAACATTGACTGACCCCTAAATAAATCTGTATCTTATTTCATATTTCTTTTTGTATTGTAGGTCGTCGTAGTCGACCTCACGAATTCCAGCGCAAGGGGTCCGCAGACTCAGGCAAGCTAAGGCAGGGCATCAGTCATAAGGATCTTTGACCCTCGCTCTTGGGGTTCTGTGGACTCTGAATGATTTTGAAACCCAGCACACAACTCGTTGAACCTCACCCGTCCACCTATGTAAGCAGGCACTAAGTCAGTGGCTCCCGACCCCGGTTGGTTTAGGGCGCAGGGGCTTTAAAGACTTTCGCATGCCACCCACCAGTACGTGCTCAAGGTTTCAGCGAAAGCGTCGACTTTCATTTTTTTCTTTGTGGAAGACTTCATTGGCCTTCTTTCTTGGGGTCTCAACTTTGTATAGGTAGTCATGAAACTAGAGTGGGTTTGCAAAGTAGGGAGCTATGCGGTTTCTCTGACCTATTTGAGAAAAGCGTGTACGTGTGTGTGGTTGGAGTTAAAGGTACAGAGGAAAATTTGTTTCTGAGACTTCAATGATCATCTACTTAATCATGCATGGAACTAACCTAACATCAATGGCATTGGTGTGTCAATTTTCCAACTTACGAGCTAAATGAAAACCTAAAAAAAAATAGGGCAAAAATGGTTGATTGAATTGAAAATGAAGTGTATGGTATGTTATAAAATTTATGTCAATATGTGTTCAAATTTTTTTCAAAAACAAACAAATAGCCTTCACAAAAAGGAGCAAAAAGCAAGCCCCTAAACATACAAAATGGGCTTTGCTTAAATAGACAATGGACTCAAAAGTGTAAAGAAAAAATGATATCAAAAGTGTAAAAGTCACTTCCTTGTAACTCTCTGACCAAATGTGACATGTCACAATGAGTTAAGTTGGAAAGTTAGAGAGGAAGTGCTATCCTCATTCGATGTGGGTGAAAGAGTCATCCTCGTCTTGGAATGAGAATTTGAGGTGTTCAACGGGTGGAGTGGTTTGACTGCTGCTTGTTCTTTAGCACGTCGAGAAGTGTGAGGGATGGCTGTAGGTTAGTGCGTGCTACTTGGAGAAGAGTGGACGGTCGTGTGGGGCATAGATGAGAAAGCCGCGGGTAGGCCCGGTGACTGAGATGCACGAGGTTGGCGATTCTATCACGAGTGTGCAGGCGCTAGTCGAGCCATGGCAGCTCAATCAGTCATCCTCCCTGAGAGCGCATGGGCAATCATGAAATGATCTTGATGTGGAGGGAGAATATACGGACCCATCCATGATGGTTGTCCGGTGGAAATAGATACTAGGGTGATTTATGAGTGCCCCGACCCGACAACATCGTAGGGGTGGTATAGGGGCAAAGGCTCTAGAAGGTGCAAAGGAAGCGGGATCGGTGGGTAATGGGTAGGAGGCGGGATGGGGGCTAATACTCCTCAGGTATCACCGCTGATGGGGTGTTTACGCTCCTGGGAGGTCGACTTAGGTTTGGTCTCAGTAACTGGATCAGGAGGTCTGGGAGGTGATAGGAATGGGGCATAATATGCTATCGATCAACTATAAGGATGGCCTCAAGTGATCTGACGAGGCGCTAACAAAGGCTGTGGGGGGAAGGTAGTCTGCTCTGGCTGCACGGCATCAAGTCGGGAACATGAGGGTGTGGACTTAGCTTTGGTGGTGCCTACGATTGAACCTTGTGTAAAATTAGACAGGCTATCATGATAAGCTCGACCGGGCTGAACCAGTAACCCTCGGAGATGCGGTATAGAGCCTCCAGAATGGCTCTTATCTCGGATTATGTCTTTGGAGGAAAAGATTAGAGCCATAGTATGTGGTCTATAAGACATGCGCTGAAGGCGCCTCCCCGAACAAGATATTCTTGGCTGTTGTGTCCTGGAAGCTAGCTGGTGAGGTCATCTCACTGATGGGGGCTGGAGCTGGAGACTCTCTGGTAGGAGTCCCGAGCCTTCTTGGATGGCGGGGCCTCAGGGATGGCTAGGATGAGGCGAAGAGGGACGGGGGGCCAGGCCGAGTATGGTATCTCCAACCAGGGCCAGAGCTGACACCGGGAGGATGGGATGACGGGAGGGCTGGAGGCATCAGTGGCGGCGGCCGGCCTGGAAGAATTTGGGTTGGTGTGACAGCGGTAAGGCCATGGAGTTGGGACCCCTGACGGCGGTGGTGGAGCGTGGATTGGAGTTGCCGGCAGGGGGAGGAGAAGAATGGTGCACCCTAGGGCGGAAAGAGTGTCCTCTACGGGTCTTCACCATGGTTGGGCTAGAGAAGGAGAGGAGGTGGAGAGGGGAACTTCAAATGGGAAATGAAAATGTGAGCGAAAAGGAAGGGAGGTTTATATAGGGGGGGGTGTTAATTGAAGGTTGACAGCCCACAATTAAAATCATAAATGAGAGTGGTTAGTGGTTGAGGCTAAAAAATCTGGAAAAATTTATGGCACACTGGAGTAGCAGGTTGCGGGTAAGTGAAGGAACTGAGAAGAAGATGAGCAGTGACAGATAATTCCCGCATGATGTGCGAAAATTCCACCTTTATGAAACTCCATTTCTTCTGACACTTTAAGATAGAGAATAAAATTAAAAAACTTAATTAGAAAAATGAGAAAAAAAATTAGAAAAAAGAAAACAAAACTAACATCAAAAGCAGCAGTTAAAACTAAACAAAAGTAACTTCTGCAAAGTCTAGCAAAATTTTAGTGACTTAGAATCTTTATGAAGCCCACTCCTTGAAATGATCTTTTGAATTCATGGAATTCGAAGGGGGATCTCCTTTTATCTGCGAGTGTTGCCTTGCATATGGCTTGACCTTGCCCATTGAACTTGACACCTCTTATTTGGGGTGAGCAGGGTCTTTGATCCCATTGAGATAGACCTTGGTTGATGAGACCGACGGTCCATCTTGAGGATTTAAGCTTGCGGAAGAAGGTGGGCACCAGTCGTGAGTAACACCAGTCTCCTTGTTTTAGAAGTTTGACTAGTGATTGATCATGCCACTTCTTGACATCTTTGCAATTTTGAGTTACAGTAGGCATCATTCCTCAGTTCTTCCATTTCGTTGATGTCAGAACCTTTTGAGACCAGGCTAAGCATCTGAGTTGAGATTTTCTTCACGCCTGCACCTTATACTCAATTTAAATGACCGGGTGACATACTTTGCCCTTAAACTAGGAGATAGGAGACATGCAAATGGTCTTGTAGGTTGTTCTATATATACCTGAGGCTGACAACAAGACCAATCCTTTCGGTTAGAGTTAAATACTTTCTGTCGATATTGTCTTCATTTCCTGTTGGCTAGCTCAGCACAGCCTTTAATTACGAGGTGGTATGGGGTGTTTCACTATGCTTGACACCATGTTAATAGGAAACTCTCAAAAAGGTTTATTCTTAATGCGAGCCCCAATCATAATTATATGGATTTGGGTTGAAATGCGGAGTAATATTCTCTTTTAAGAATTTCAGTACCACCTGCCAGTGCCCTTCTCTACAAGGAGGCGCAGGCTGCTTTGACACATAGTCAGCTCCCGCTCGCGTGAAGGTATCAAGAAGGAAGGGAATGACCCATAATCCCATTGCTTTATACGTCGAATAGGTGAAACTAATCGGGTTTAAAGGCATCTTAAGCGCGATAAATTTTCTGACACTGGCATTTATCGCATTCTGCATATCGTGTGGGCATTATTGAAAGGAGACTGATGAAACCACGTACACCTCTGACACCTTCTGCAGCGTTTTCTAGGAAAGCAGTGGCCTCCACATTCATTCTCATAGCGATGTTGAGTATTCCTTGTTGCTCTGCCCGGGCCACCGCCTTGATCCTCAGTGGCCACAGGTATTTGTATAAGAAGGGTTCTTTAATAATAGAATTTTGCAAGAAGAATTTCTTGTCTGCTTCCAATTTCTCTTGATAAGCTCCCCATTTGCCAGTAATTCTTGATATGCAGGCATACCGAGTGTCTTATAAACGAGGCGAGACTCTCGGGGAACTCATCATTGATTGGAGGGTTGTGAGTGTTGTGTACTGTGTTAATCTCGAGAGGTATCGTAATGCCATTTTCTACCCTTTGTCTTGTTCATAAGTTGAACTCTTCTGTGAAGGAGAACCCATCGATAAGCCTAGCCTTAGCATTTGTTTGGTAGTAAAGTCTTGGTGGAATGATCAGTGAATATGATTTATAACCAGGCCTAACCCGAATAAGCTCGAAAACTATCTGAGCGAAGACCCACTTTGCGCCGGCCTGACTTCTTTTATGTGGTTGTGATTCACGTACCTCATTCGATGTCTTGCTTATAATAGACCCATAAGGCTTTCCTCCTTCCCTTTTCCCGAAACTTTGCTCAAATGGTGCACTTCATACGTCTACCTCTAGAAAGTGGCGCAGGTTAGGGGCCCTCGTATTAGTCAGAGTGGTTAAGGCAGACCTTAGAGCTCCTCAAAACTCACTGTGAAGTCACATCTAAATAAATTTGGCATATTTTCCCACAGTGGAGTTTATAAGGCTTGGAAATTTTTTGAAGTCCATGTTGGGCCTCATAGGCTTTCATATCTAAAGTATACGGTCTTGACATTTTGGCAAGGGAGGAAGGTTTAGGATATCAAGTCAATTTTGCATATTAGCTTGATCCCTTTTACGAAATAATGTGCTGATAATTTCGCGGTTGACCATAAAATGGCATTTTCCTATAGTTAAATGGGTTTTCTCATGCACTGTCTGGCGGGTTCTAGTTGATCGGGCATTCTTGAGGTCCCTCATGACTGTAATGTCATCCATGTAAACCTCCATAATGCGCTCTATCGGATCACATGCGAGCAGTATCCATTGGAGCGTGCGGGGGCATTAGATAAGCCGGGCATTTCTCTGTATGCATATCATGCTGAATGGGCATGTGAGTGGTCTTTTCACAGTGCTTTTGTAGCAATTTCAGACAGAAATATATCACAGACCACATCCGGGGAACATTAGAAGGGTGACGGGAAATCCTATAAGAAAAATTTGATCCATGAAGGAGGTAGAAGTGATCCTTCCTTATATAAGCTTCATTCAGTCTTCTATAATCCAATGCATACTCTCAAGCCTGTGAGTAAGGCGGGTGGGAATCTCCTACTCCACTTTTCATTATGCAGGTTGTTACCCCGATTTCTTAGAGCCTGACACAGGTTGGACTCACCAGTGCTATCGTATGGGAGTAGATGATGCCAACCTACAACGACTTTAGGACTTATACTAACCACTTCACATATGGGGATTCGATCTTCTGCAGTAGGTACGCCTTACTAACTTTGCCTCCTCCCAGTAGATGTGATGAGTGCTGGCTTCTTTGGGTTAGTCCCTTCCAGATCAAGTAATCTTCCACCACAGGGCCTTGTTCTCCACGAGGGATGTGTATGACTACTTTCTGTGAAGTCTTTGACCGGGGAGGAAATGACAGTAGGGGCTGCTCCTGCTCTTCAAATAGGCATATTTTAATTCCACAGCAAAGGTTTAAGCTTAAATTTCTAGGTTTCACTGGTTCCTTCCTCAATTATCAAAATGAATTTCTTATTTTTCTCCGATTGCCCTGCATAAGTTTCATGTCTGGGCTCCACAACATCTTCGACACTGTTAGTTCTTGGTCGGCCACGTCTGCGTCCTCGTTGAGTCGACTGTTCCTCGGGATTGTGTCTGATGATGCAAAAGCTTCTTCTAGGCCATCTTCTCTTTTGGTTGCATGTGCTTTTTACTCCAAGTGGAAGATGTTAAGTTCCTAGGGTCATGTTTAGAAGGTGAGTTGCATAACATTTCGGAGTTGATAATCGCGTTGGAGGTGACGAGAATGGTCTCCCACTAGGATGATAGGCACATAGTTGGCCTAGCTGCGGTTGGTTTGTATCGACATAAAAAATCCTCTTTGGATAGTGAATTTGTCCACTTGGATGAGAACATCTTCCTTTGTTCCCTTGGTATCTTTATGGATTTATCTCTGAGACAATGTGACGGAGGTGGGCTTTGGATTCTCCGACTGAGGTTTGCTTGGCCACATCGAATAGGGGAGGAGATTCCCTTGCACCCCGAGATCGGCGGTGCTTTTCCATAGGCGCCTGATGTGCTTAGGATGGTAGGACAACCCGGATCTTTATACTTCATTGGAGTCTTGCAGCGGATGATGTGACATTGGTCGGGAAGGCCCATGCTACTGACAGTGACCCTCTTTTCACTTTGCCATAAGTCCTTGAATTTGGCATATGTAGGGGACTTATTTTAATCCTTATCCAGTAAGTGTTGACTTTTACTTGTCTCAACACTTCTAGTATTTCAGCTTGATTGATAGCTATTTTCTTAGCCTTTAGTGTAGGAAAAGTGAAGTGTGCTATTTTCCTTAGATATACTGATGCCCTCCCAGGACCAGTCTATTTAGCCTCTTGACCTTGTTCAAGCACTTTGGGTGCTAAACATTTTGAGCTCTTTCAATGTGATAATTTCCTTGACCTATAAATCCGTCACGGAATTTGGCTCATAGAGGAGCTCGCTTCATGTCAGTCCCTTGGGTTGGTTGCGTCGAGAGAAATTTCCCTTTTTTTCCTGCTCTTTGTTGCTAGTTGGTTGTATTGATATTGAACCACTGCGGGTTGTCGTATTTTTAGGAAATTTATTTCTGATATTGTCGTACTTTAAATTTACGAGTCACGAGGTTATTCATTTTCTTGTTAAGTGTGCTTTCTACTATGTCAATTCTTTGATTAGCCTGGGCATTCACTACCTCTTGTTCCTCCACAAAGTTGCCACACGCCCTTCAAAAGTTCGCAATAACTATTGTGGAGATGAGGATGGGTGGTGTTTGTGGGCGGGATGAGGATCCATGTTCTTGTGTGCGGCCCCGGGAGGCACATATGGAGGGGTTTGGCTTCTAAGAGGAGTTTGAATTAGTTCCTCCTATTGGGGTTGTAGGTATTCTTGTATGGGGTTGTGGTGGTGGTTGTGTTGGCCCACGGCATTGACATTAAGCCCACCAGTCCCTCCACCTAAGGAACACTTGGGAAATGCTCTCTTTGTGCTTAGTGGACTGATGATTAGTGCCCAAAAAGTGCTATTTTGAGCCATATTTATTGTAGGTTTTGAGCGCTTTTTGTGTACTAATAAACCGAATTAACCCGATTTGCACATTAAGGTCCCGGTTATTCTACTGATCGCATTTTGTGGCTAATTTTGTAGTTTTTGCAAGCTATTATTGCAGTTATTAAGTCGGTCAAGCATAAGAATTCAGTCGGGCTCAACATTGTAGGTCGAATCGGAAGGAAATAAGGGCATAGCGGAGAAGAGAGCGGAGGGATTTCGCTGCCGGTCTGCAGAAATTTCGCACTAGTCTTGAGTGCCTTTCCTATGCACTATTCATGTTTTATGTTGACTTTTGACCACATTGGTCGTCTTTTGGCTTTCTTCCTAATTTTCCCCATTGTAATAGTATTTTCTTTTGGTTTTTTTGGTATTTTGTATGAGGGTTGGCTATAAAGCCCCGGGCCAAAACTGTATAAGGGATCTCCTTCATTTAATAAAATTCTTTTATTGAGGAAGCTTTTCGGCTCTCCGCTTTTGTTCTTCTTTTCCTTCATTTTCTTTCTTTTTCTTTCTTTTTCTTACACTTTCCCGGCTGCCAAACAACCCTTAAGGATGACAACTCAAGGGATGTACGACTAGAAACCTTTCCTCCTTGAAGTAGAGGGACCTTTGGGTGAGGGATCTGAGGGGCGGCGAGGTTCCCACGTTTTCACGAGGTACTCAGTGTGTTTGTGTTCTCCTTTTAACTACAGGTTTAGATCCTTCGATTCATGTTGAATGTTCGATCTTGCTAATCTTTTAGTGCTCCTTGATGCTTATTACTAGATCTTGTGATGTTCATTAGTTACCATTGTATCCATTGTAATGTGGTCGAGGAGATTTGTTGCGCGATTGAGAACATTAATGGCCGGTGAATGCCATTTTCGAGGAGAGATTTAATGAGGGTTAGTTTTATAGCTAAATGAAGATCGGTTCGGAGATGACTATAGGTCATCCTCCCAATGAAAGGACCTGGAAACCCTCAATTTACCCTAGGAATCGAACTTAGTGACCCAACACTTGAGTTCTATTTTATATTTTACTTGTTGCTCAGTTTCCACCAAGCCAAAAACCCATTGTTTTTATGAAAACCCAAAATCAATTAATTCACCATTTGAGCCAAGCGCAAATCATTTACCGCGAAGAAAACCCATACCTTTGTTTCAACCCTAGAGCCCATATGCGTAGTAGCTTTGCTTCACAGCGGTAGGAAGGAATTTAAGTTTATAAATATTGTTGATTAGAAGCACCCTTCTTTGCTGTACGAATCAAATGGCGTCGTTGCCGGGGATGGTGCCTAAGTGCAAATGATGACTTGATGAACACTTGTGATCCTCATCACAAGTCTTGGTGAATTTCTCTCTGTATATATTTTACTGTTAATCTTAGTTTCAGTTCACAGTTTATATTTTTTTAGGTAACCCTAACCTTTTAGGTAGCATTGTTTCTTGGTCATTGGGTGTTTACCCTGTTTTTACTGCAGGAATTTCCAGTGGATTAGAAATCCATAGAGCAGGTTGATCAAAGTAAATTTTCCACAGGAACCTGGATTGAATTTGAATACTGACCAAATGGAAGAGGGAGAGCAATACAGTGAGTACTCAGTGGAGAGAAACCATGGTTGATTCGTGCCACAGTAGGGTGAGCGGAATCAACAAAATTTATATTCCTAAGTTCCTCCTACTGCCGTAGTCAAACTGCTGCGATATAGCGGTCCCCAGGTCGAGAGCAGGGATGGGTTTTAACCGTACAAATGATTTGAGTGAAAACAAAAATGGTGAATTAAATTTGGATTTTAAGGTGGTGATAAAAACGTGGAGTGGTGGACAGCAAACTGAAATTTAAATAAAATAAAATGTAAATAGAACTCCTGAATTAGGCTACTTCAAGGGTTGGGTTCTAGGGTGGCTTGGGGTTCAGGGATCTTTCACTCGCGTTGGGGCAGTGACATATGGTCATCTCCCCCAAGCCGAATCTTCGTACTGAAAACTAAACCACAATAATTTTCCTTTTGATAAAAAGCATTTGTTAACATTTATGGTTCAGCCCGGTGAAAACATGTCATAAAAAACCTACCCATGATAACTAATAAAGAGAGACGACTAATTAGGCATCGATGAATCTAGTGAAAGTATCCATTGAACTAAAAAAACTTGCCAAATACACATTAGGAAAGCATGCTTAAAGATTTAACCTAAAAGTTGAAATCAAACCTTAACCTCCGGTGGCTCGTAGAGCAACTAAGCTAGATATCCCGGTGTATCTAATGCTAAGAATACACTGAATACACAAAAACGCAAGTATTGGCCAAAAGAAAGTGCATCAAAGAAAAAACTTTAAACCTAGGGTTGCAAATTTGGGAACCAAAAATGGAAAAATACAACTGCGTGAACAGGGAACGAGGTTACCTTAAGATCGTTACTTGATATAACCAAGGAGGAAGAAGAGGTTATAGCCATCATCCTCGAGTTGTCATCCTTGGAGGTGTTTGGCTGGCTGAAAGGAGGAGAGAAAATGAGAGAAAAACAGAAAAATGGGAAGAAGCAGACCCAATTTTATTCACAGTAAAAAAAAATTCGATCCTCTCAACGGTGTATCAAAATGACATGGCCTTACAAAGGCCAGTGAAATACCCTTTAATCCAAACATAAGTGATTACAACAAGGGTAGAAAGGAGAAAAACCAAAAACTATAACAAAAGAACAAAGCGTGAGATGCGGGCTTGAGGGTGCATGAAGGAACGATGCGGAGGGTAGGAGCAGTGCACGCGGGGAATACTTTCCTCTGAGTGGTGTTTTCTTCACATTTTCTCTTCTTTCCTTACGATCTTTGATCTACAATGTTGAGTTTGACTTGAATTCTTGACTAACCAGAATCGACTCAACAATTTCGGCGTAATTAGCTTCATAAAACTACAAAATTTTATACAAAATGCGATCAAATAAAATAGTAGGGACCTTAATGTGCAAATCGGGTTAATTAGCATGATTAGTACACAAAAAGCACTCAAAACCTATAATAAATAGGGTTCAAAATAACACTTTTTGGGCACTAATCAATGGAGCATATATGTCCATGAGGGATTATAGACACATAGTAGCGGAATCGGCTGGCAGTAGAGAAATCAGGCGTCCTAGGTCAGCGAGGACTATAGAAACCCTCCATGGATGAGTGCACCCTTCTACATGGTTCCCTCAAGAAGTGCACCGTATGAAAATGCTTACAACCCTAGTTGGGGGAACCACACAAATTCCTCATGGGAATCAAGACCTCCACAGTATACACCTCCTACTCCTCCATGTATGCTTGACTCCTCAGCCGTCACAACCGCCCTGATTTATCCTCTTCGAGTTGAGGCTTATCACGAACGAGCAAATTGTGGATACTTTTATAGAGGAGAGGAAAGCGGTGAATGTTGAGACGATCAAAATTAACACACAATGGAGAAGTGAAATTGACAACGTAAGAGCTCATGGATAAAATTGATGGATTCAAGCGAAATTGATCGAAATTTGACATCTATGAATCCAATTTCAAAGCTTGCCGAGTCATAACATGTTCATCAAGAAAGGAAGTCGGAGGAGAGTGCGATTGACCTTTATGTTGGGTGAACGAAGATGGCTACGGCTCGGGAAGAATTGAAAGAGGAACAGCGAGCTCTAGAAAGCTAGCTGGATGCCCCATGATTATGTGGTCTGGGCCATGGAGAAAAAAAAAGAAGAAATCCTTCCATTTTTGGGTAAGGAAGGAAATGGAAAGGAAGCAGGGGAAGAGCCCCAAAAGCCCACTGCCAAAGCCACCAATAGCCCACTGCCTTGTCCTTCACCAGTGTATATCCTGCCTTCACCTGCAGCACATTCAACACCTGAAACACCTACCACAAAGGTCATCGTCTACCTTGCACGCCCTACAAAACCTCGAAGTTGGTTGTCTATAGTTTCAAACTTGGCCCCTTTTCCACATCAGACTTTAGCCATTTATCATCTTGCATGGCAAAGCGGATGGTTGATTCTTTGGTTTAGATTTGGAGAACTGAACCTCGGCCCATTTCTACAGCTCCACTAGTTTGTGACCTCGAGGCTTGAAGCGGATTTTGAAACTCGATTATCCCCGGCTTTGTTTCAATTTTCTTGCTTTGCTATTTTATCTTATTTTATTTTAGTTTATTAAATTTTTCTCTTTAGGTTTTCTCTAATTTTAAGTTAATCTTTATTTCTAGCTTATTTTCATTTCGCATTTTTTTAAAATTTTTCATGTGTTTATTTTTACAGTTTTTGTCAAAATTTTGAAGGAGATGATGCAAGATACAAGAGCATAAAAAAAGCTGGAAAATCAGTTTCATAGAAGGTCTTGAAATTTCGCACACCTTTATGAGGCCACAGCACAGTGCGAGTTTAAGCACCCGGTGCGAGTACACTGAGCGGCTATTTTGTTTCGCCCATAACTTTCTCATCCAAACTCCGTTTTGGGTTATTTTGATATTGTTGGAAAGCTTAGAGAGTGTAGAATCCAAATATATCCAGAAATAACACTTTTGAAATTATTATGAAGGTGTAATTTTTAAAATTCTCCAACTGGTCATTTTTTTCCTCTCTTTTCTTCTCCTAACTGGTTCATTTGAAGCCTAAATGGAGTGAATAAGGTGTCGGTGGAAAGCTTGTGAAGTCTACTATCTAAAAATGAGCACATTTCATCAAGGAGGTATCACTTCCTCCCTTAAATTTCCATCCCATAGCCACAATGAGGACAATGTTGAATTCAGTTGGGGGGGAGAGTTAAGGAAGGAAGTGTTGTTTTATGTTTTTGAGCAAGTCTATTTTGTTTTGTTTAATGACTTGCTATTTAGTTTCTTGCATAGTTGTTTGTTTTGTTTGTGAAGCTATTAGTTTGCTTTTGAAAAGCTAAAAATATATTCATTTTTTTATATAATACATAATATACAGCTCACTTTTTCGATTTAAAAAAAAAAAATTGAACCCATTTTTTTTGTGTGTTTTGCCTAGCCTAAAGTTTGAAAAATTGAAACACTGTCAAATTCTATTGATGTTAGATTGGTTCCATGCTTGATTAAGTGGATGATTAGTTGAAATCTCATCGTTTTAAAATACTATCTTTCCACCTTTAGTAACCACACATAGTGCACATTAGGTTTCTTCAATAACTTTGAAAAAAGCGCTAGCCTCGCATGCCTTGCAGAGGCCTATCCACACAGTTTCATTGCTACCTTGATAGTTCCAAGACCCCATGAAGAAGGCGATAGGTCTTCGAAATAAAGAAAAAAGAAAAAGAAAGAAAAAGAAAAAGAAAGAAAATGTCACTTAACACTTTGCCTTAAAGCAGGAAACAGTCTTAGGGGTATATTCTGAAGTCTTTAAAGCGATGCCACTACACATGGGAGCCAGGCTTAGTGCTGCAGCTACATGGGTGGATGGGTGAGGTTGAGCAAGTTGTAGGTGCTGAAGTCTCGAAATCGTTCAAAGTTCGAGGTGAAACCTGAAGAGTTTGTGGTCGAAAGATCCTTATGGCTTGATGCCCTAAGTCTTAATTGGTTGGGAGTCATCGGTGGTCCCCATTACATGGACTTTGGTGAGGTCGATTCCGCAAACGTGAACCTGCAACCTAAAAAGAATTGTGGAATAAGAGTGCATCTGATCTATTTAGGTCAGTCGTGTCCCTAGGTTAGGGCAATAGCTTGGTTGGGGAGAGTGCGGTTTGGCAGTTTATTGTTGAAAACTACTCATATAAACACTTAAATTTTGGTGGAAATTCTAGGTTGATTCTCTAGAAAAGGAAACTCTTTTGATATAGAATTTTGTATGTCATCCATTCTCTTGTGATGGTTATTGGGCAGGGTTTCAGTGATTCTAATCAAGGGTTAGGCATTACTCATCCACATACTTTTTGAAATCCCATTTTTGAGAACATAATTTTGTTATTATTTTGTTCGCTCTTTCTTTCTTTCTTTTTTTCTTTCATTGCTAAGGGACTAGCAATGTGTCGGTTAGAAATTGATTAGTGCTTGAAAAGTGCTATTTTGAGCCCTATTTATTGAAGGTTTTGAGCGCTTTTTGTGTACTAATCAAGCTAGAGATTAACCCAGGTTGCACATTAAGGTCCCGGTTATTCTCACGGTTGCATTTTGTGGCTAATTTTGTAGTTTTGCAAGCTATTAGAGCCGGGTGTTAGCAAGGTCGGTCTAAGCACAAGAATTCGGTCGAACTTCGACATTGTAGATCCAATCGAAGGAAGAAGGACTGACGGAGAAATAAGAGAAGCCCGAGAGGAATTTGCTAATTACGAAATTGTCTTTCTATCTGTATTCATGTTTATGTTGACTTTTTTAACTTATGTTAGTCATCTTTTGGATTTCTTCCCTAATTTGCCCCCATTAGTAATAGTATTTTCTTTGGTTTTTGTATTTTGTATGAGGAGGGCTGGCTATAAAGTCCCCGAGACGAGGAAACTGCTTGTAAGTGATTTCCTTCATTTAATAAAATTTCTTTTGTGAGAAGCCGGCTCTCAAGCAATGCCTCTTTTCCTTCATTTTCTTTCTTTTTCTTGCACTTTCCTAGTTGCCAAACAACCCTTAAGGATGACAACTCAAGGGATGTATGGCTATAAACCTTTCCTCCTTGAAGTATAGGGACACTGGGTGAGGGATCTAAGGCGGGTGAGGTTCCGTTTTATGCGATTTTCGGTGTCATTTGTGTTCTCCTTTAACTCTGAGTTTAGATCCAGCCGATTCATGTTGAATATTCGATTGCCACTAATCTTTTAGTGCTCACTTGATGCTTATTACTAGATCTTGTGATGTTCATTAGTTACCATTTATTATCCATTGTAATGTAGTCGAGACTTGTTTACGTGATTGAGGAACATTAATGGCGATGAATGCCATTTTGATTTAATAAGGGTTGGATTTTATAGCTAAATGAAGATCAGGTTCGGGAGATAATTATAGGTCGTCCTCCCAATCTGCGAGAAAGAAAGGACCTGGAAACCCTCGGTTGCCCTAGGAATCCAAACTCGGTGACCTAACACTTCAAGGAGTTCTATTTTATATTTTTACTTGTTTTACTTTCAGTTTCCACCAACAAAACCCATTGTTTTTATGAAAACCCAAAAATCAAAGTGGAAATTCACCTTTTTGAGCTTATTTGCAAATCATTTACACGAAAAACCCATCCACATTCGACCCTAGAGCCAGCTATCTGCTGCGATGGCTTTGCTGACGTGGGAAAAGTAGGTTTATAAATATTGTTGATTAGGCACCCTTGCTGCGGCATGAATCAGCGACCGGTTGAAACATGGTTGGTTAGGCATAGATGCCTCGGTCCAGCGTACCTCGTACTGATTTCTCATTTCAAGCTCTTCCCGACCTCAGCGAGGTGGACAGCTTTGCTTTCATCTCCATGTCCTCTGAGAGTAAGTACATGCCTCCCCTTTAATTTGCTGGTGGCCTCATCCTGTCTACTTCCCTGGGATTAGGCTCATCCTAAGATTTAAGTTACAAATACATAGTGAGGAAATCCATGGCTTAAATCAGTTCTTATTTCGAGAAATCCCTCCACACATGGTTTCTAAAGTTGCTTCATGGCGGGGGACATCCCGTCATAGAAATGGTTGACTAGCATCCGGTGTCAAAACCATGGTGGGCATGCAGCGATGGTCTCCATATATCTCTCCTAACACTAGTAAAACTTCTCATTATCATGGGCTGCAAATGTATAAATTTGCCTCTTCAAGTTATTGGTTTTGTGTGCATTGAAGAACTTCTTCACAAACTTTGCTTCCAGTTCTGCCCAGTTCCTGATGGTTCTTAGCCTTAAAGAATTAAGCCAAATCTTGGCCTTGTCTTTTAGGGTTAAGGGGAAGGCTTTCAACTTCATGATTCCATATCGATTACCTCGCCAGGGGTCATGCAAACTTCCTCAAAATCTTGGATGTGTGTGTATGGATTTTCATTTTCCATGCCATGGAAAGTTGGGAGCAGGGGCATCAAATCAAGCCTGACAACTACATCTTCCGCAAGAGGTATAATACCATGAGGGTGCACTCACCCTGGGTGGGTGTATATGGTCCCTCATTGACTTATGAACGTGGGGTTTCTTTATACCCCCTGCTGACTTTGTTGCTCTTCAGGTGGAGGCTTCATTTGGTTGCTGTGTAAACTCACTTCACACCCCTGTTCTTATGGAGCACTGGCTCTCTCTAACTTGTCTGCAGTGTTCCTATCCCAATGGTGCATAAAGTCCTAAGAACACAATACAACACAACAATAAACCAAAAACAAAGCTACCAAAAAGGGTTAAAGTTGGTTAAAATTAAAACAAAGAAAATCTAGATATGCACGATTAAATTCAGTACCCCAATGATGAAGCTGTTAGGGAAATAATGGTAAAATAAAGAATGAGAAATTCACCAATACTTGCGATGTGGATCACAAGTTCAACAACTTCGCTCGCGCTTGGCGCATCCGGCAGCGGCCATTTTGATTTGTGCCATAGTAGGTGTCTTGGAATCCAACAATATTTATATCACAAACTCCTACTCACAGTAACAGCTCTTTGTGAGTATAGTGGATTTATAAGTCGAACAGGGATGGAGTTTTCTTAGAGTGGCAAAATGATTTCTGATTGATTGAAAATGGTGGTTTCACTTTGGATTTGGGGTTTTTGCAAAAACAGTGAAGTTGATGGTTTGAAAAACTGGGAATGTAGTGAAATAAAGTGTAAGAGAACTCCTTGAAGTCTCGAGCCACTGGGCTTGGGGTTCTGAGGCAACTGAAATGTCCTCGGATCCTTTTCCTAGCATTAGGGAGGATGACCTATAGTCATTTCCTGAACCGGATCTTCGTTTGGCTATAAAAACTGAACCCTAAAAGTTTTTCTCATAATATACAGCATTTATTAACCATTAATGTTTCAAGCGGTGGCTGGTCGCCTTCTATCTAAATTTGCATAGGCAAATAAATGACAACTAAGTGAGCATCGATGGATCTAGCAATAAATCGGGCCTTAAAAACTTGCTGATCTTTGTGATTAGGGTACATCACAATGATTTAAGCCTAAAGTGAGATGCGAAAACATAAATGATAATAAATGCCTGCATTGGCAACAGGGAGGACAGTGTTTTACCTCAAGAACCTTGACCCATTGACCCTCTTCTTCAAGGATGAGAGAGGTTTAGCCAAGCATCCCTTGAATTGTCATCCTCAAGGGGTGTTTGGCAGGTGATAAAGTGTAATAAAGGGAGAGAAAATGAGGGAAATGCACCAAGGCGGGAGAGCTGAAAGCTTTGGCACCAATTTTATTGATTGATAGTGATTTACTGATTTTACAGAGCTTGATTGAGGCTTATATACTGCTCAAAGTCAAGAAAATTAAAAAAAAAGTATGAAACAACAAAATTACATTGAGGACAGTTTGGGAAAAAAAAATCACAAAAAGCAGTCAAAAGTTGGTCAAACAACAAGCGAAGCGAGGTTACGAAATTTCGCAGCTGCGGGAGATATGCGAGGTTGCGAAAATTCGCAACAACACCAAAACCTACCTTTGCTCCCTCTCCCATACATTTTGGCTCCAATTGCCTTCGACTTGTACATGCGGCTTGAGTTGACTCGAGTTCTTAGTATTGAGTCTACTCGATGATAATGGTGGTGGCTTGCAAAACTACAAAAATAACCACAAAATATGATGTTCTTAGTATAAGTGGGACCTTAGAGTTTTTCAATTGGGTTATTTAAGTTGATTAGTACACAAAAGTGCTCAAAGAGCACGCAGTAAACGGGGCTCAAAATAGCCTTGTTGGTGCCAATCATCAAGCCCCAGAGAGGTGGACTATGGTTTTGATAATTTGAGATATTGATGCATCTTGTGGAGCGGAGTGGAGCATACTATAGGTTTGGCTTCCAGGAGATTTGGGTGATTTCTCGACTAGGGTTGTAAGTATTGCCATATGGTGCATTAGTTGATGGTTTGAATTGACCAACAACATATGCTTACTCCACAAACATTTCCCTCGTTGTTGGAATAATTGAACATTGTTCTCCCAAATGCTCAGTGGACTGACAAATAAAACATGGCTTATTTAACACAAGAATCTCAGTCATTGCTTGCACCTCATGCAGTTTTATCATTTCCAGTTCTTCCAACCTTCTAGCTAAAGTTGAAACTTTAGCTTTAATGTCCATATCCTTCGGAAGAGAATACATGCCACCCCTTGTACTGGATTGAGGTCTCATTCTCTCCATCTCCCTTGGGTTAGGTGTCACACCCCCAACCCCTGCCTTGGCGGATGAAGGGGGCGTGAGACTATACTGGAACTCTTTACTTGTTTTTTTTTTCAGACATTGGTGGGCCCAAGTCTTATAACTGAATCACAATATCATATAAAAAGATACAAAAATAAAACTACCATCGTAGTGGGGTTTACAGTGTCAATACATATAGTCCTAAGTCCCATTTACATATACATATACAAAAACTGTACATTTACATTTACATAATCCGAGCACGAAACCTATTGTGATGTACTCCTACTAGTTTGTAGGCCCGGCCGATTATGCGGTCGCGGATGTCCTCTGTACCTACACAGTTAAAACCCGTCTTAAGCTTAGCGGCAATTGGGAAACATATGACTTATGTATACGTACACTAATACTCATTTACAGTAAGCATATAACAATAACAGATATACAGTAGCAAATATCATAACTTTTCATGAATTCATATAACAAACTTATACACATACTTGCACTTATAGAAGACTTAAACTTGTTCGAGGATCTCTCAGAGTAGGAATTCTGAGCTTATACTTATATGGAGGTACCCGTAGATACTACAAAGCTTATACTTGTACAAAGGTACCCGTAGGTACATTTAGAGCAGAACGATGTACATTACTTTACACTTATTCGTTATTCAGACTCTTATCATATAACTATTTGACTACCTAGACCAGTAATAAGGAATAAGTAGGACACAACTTTACAATGTACGAAGGTCTGATGCAATCTTTGAGGTGTCGTAGTACAAGCGAAGTGCGAAGCAGCCGGCCAGGTGTCATCGCACTAATGAGAGTATCGGGGAAATCTTTTAAGTATCTTAGAAGCACTAATTAGAGTACGAAGTACTATATGTCTTAGAAGTACAGGTTAAGAAGTGTCGTCGCACTAATCAGAGAATACTGAAGTACTATACGTGGTTGCCAACGTAATAGAGGTGCCATGTCATTCAATATCAGATCTTAGGCACTCCTTCTGATTATATGTGTTTGAACTTATGAGGAATCTTATCATAGGCGAGACATTTAGTTTGCGAAGCTGACAAGGCTAAGCTTCGCCTCGGCGAGTGCGGTCTAATTTTCTTTCCTTTACCTTACAAACATGAATGGACCCTTTCATACACTTATGGGGTCGTTAGTCGATAGACAAGTCCTTGAGCCAGCGGAAGAGACAAAACAAAACAAAACACCAAAATTTTCCATGCAGTGAGCGGTGCTGAGTGGTGTAGCCGCCGCCTGAGTAGGCACATTGCATGCCTCGCGTACCCGAGGCTGGCCAATCCCTCTCGACCGCGCCACGGCATGGACATGCCACACCTTAAGCGTGGGCTGCGGCTCTTAGCACGCAGGACCGTAATTTTCCGATTTTCAGCAGTTTCATCCATTTTTCTAGAAAACCAACCAAAAACAAAAGAATACTCATATACTCTCTGGAAAAACATCTTCCAAGTGTGTTCTAACCCAACCAAAACCAAACATAAGTTAAATAGGGTGTTTCAAACCCTAACTCAATTATTTGTAAGTTGAGTTAACTAACACCCCGAAACATGTATCCATACATCATAGACCAAAAATCCATACTCAAAGGGAGGATTCCATACTCATCTTATACAAACTAGGGTTTTACCAACCCCATTCTCAATAAATCTAAGGTTAGGATGAATTTCTAACTAAACCCTAGAAATGGAACGACTAATATCCGTACAAACACTTCCATAAAAATTCCATACAA